>JAYECN011120772.1:0-33222 GCA_035222435.1 Microcambeva ribeirae
AGAAATGTAATGTTCAGTTTTAAAAGGAAAAAAAAAAAAAAAAGAAAAAAAAAATTCAGAAAAACTCCCTTGTAAAACACAAGATCCCATCAAATGGCATGAATATCACCAAAATGGAAATGCTGCTTTATTACTGGGTTCCATTCTTAAAGTTATTATCCTTGAAAACAGAAGTCTTCTCTGAGACTCAAAATGGGCTTTTTGCAAAACACTCCATGCAAAATAAGAGGATACAGCTACTCAAAATCACAGAATTTGTCTATTTACTTACCATTGCTTAGAACAAAGACTATTTGAACCATAAGAAATCCTAGAATGAAAAACTACTCTCCTAATTGGAAATGAGATTGTTTGGGAAACACGTCATACGAATTATAACCAGCATTTGACATCAATTTCAGACCTTTGTGGATTTGTCATCAGAAACCTTCCCTTATTTCAGTACGAGACTGGACTATCGGCTCGCTCTTCCCATGGCTCCCTCCAAGTCACGCCTGAGGAATAGAGGTTCATTCAGTCTCGTTAGCTCCAGCCCTGCCATTATGTCAATTCTCCCTGTTTTCTGGATCATTGGCAGCCTTCAGTTATTATCCGGTGGCGTCAGCCCAAGATTGGACTTTCCAGAGACTGAAGCACAAAAGAACAGAAGTCTGATGCTGGTGATGAGCCAGGACAATTGGTTTCCAAATCAAGATAAAACTGTAATCGTACTTTTTTTCATGTGGGAAGGATCCTGTTTTTTTGATTTACCCATTATAGATCTCATCAGAATGAGTTTTGCGCACATACTTATATACACAGCTGCCATTATGCTTTGTTCCCGGGCTACGTATTGACAGAATAAGAAGAACAAGCCTCGTAAAATATATTCATACATATAAGCACACTGCTGAGTAAAATCAGTTTCTGTCAGAATGGACCTGTTTAAACACATCTCAATGTTTCATTCTGGGGATTATTAAAAGTGAGGCAAGTTCTGAAAGGATTGTTCATTAGCTGGTAGCAAAGTGGAGCTGAAAACCAAGGAAAAGTGCCAAAAGATGGTTTTACTTGCCTTTTGCACTCCAATTTAAGGACAAAACAGGACTAAAGAGAAAAGACTTTACTGTCTTGAGCTAAGTGTTGATCCTTCAATCAAAGTTTTCCTTGCAGCAACTTCAAAACAATACTTTGGGTCAGCTCTTACAGAGAAGGAATGAACGACTAGTGTTTACACACAGTAAGGACAGGTCCACAACTAATGAGCAGAAGGACTTCCTAGTAGGCTTCCACAGACTTGGCACTGCAGCAAGAGCACATACAGATCACATAACTGAATTGCCAGAATTCCTTCATGTGTGCTCTGCTGCAGTAATTACATATTTCGTGTTCATCTGTATCTTTATCAAAAAGCCCAGACAAACCCACTATAGTTGTGCACAACAGATCCATCGGTAGTGTTAGCCGAGAAGTTTGAATTCTTCCATTTTCAGGCACTCTGTTAAAATGACACTCTTCTAAGCATTTAATCAGTGTCCTGATGCAATTTATTTGTAAAATATTATAAAGGTTCCTGTGGCCGTATTAGACTAAAAAGAGATATCCACTTTTTGAGATGAGTTTAAAAAGCTCTAGTGAAGTGTAACTAACTTATTTAAATAGCCCTACAACTATTGGCTTATGTGGCCCATAGGCCAAGGTGTTTTATCAAACAAAAACTGAAAATTGCAGAAGCAATTTTATGCATACCATTGTTTTCATTATCGGCTCACACAGTGTCTTCAAATCAAGTAGTTCAAAACATTCAACCACAGAAGCGAGGTTCCAGGCACCTTAATGAAAATGTAGTATTCCCAATGGGCTTTGAAATGAAAAAAAAAAAAAAAGAAGAAGAAGCAGAAGAAATCCCAAAACCTGGCCCTACGGCTGACTCCAGCCAAGTGGTTTCCTTCAGCCTTCTGGGTTTGCTCACTCATGTCAGCTTAAATTCAGAACCTGTGCTAAGAGAGAAGAAAAAAAAAATCCCCAAAAGCACAAGATATAGGAGATTTGGATTCAATTCACATCTCAGAATGACACTCCCACTCTGCCTGTGTTGTCTTACAGTCAAAAAGCAGGAAGACACTACTTGTCCCATCGAGTTTAGCACCCTGCAAATACAGTAGGAAGCACAATATTTACTGTGCATGCCCAGTATGATTCATCTGCTGTCATATTTCAGAGGAACACTAGGCTCACTGCATCTGGAAGGGCCAACTGTTGCGCGATGCCTGGGAGAAGAGTTTCAGCAAGATGCAGATTGTCATTGCTTTATGTAATTAACCTGAGCCACAGCTCAGCCAGCAACAAGATTAGGCTAATTTCCTTAATGGTGGCTGAGAAAACCCTATAGAAAGGAACCATAAGCAATATTTTTGTTTAAAGAGGAACCGCTTCCCCTCTTTTGCCTTGAGTTCTAGCTACCCACATTGTTATTTCAAGGATTTCTGGGCAAAAAGTCTGCCTCAACAGGCAGGCCTTCCCGCATCATCAGATGGTGAATACCCAAAAGTCCTTTTTCAGGAGATCTTCTGTGGCTTCAAGCTGAACAGGCAATTGCTGACTGAACTTTGCTCAGGCCACCCATAGATGGGGGCAGAATTTCTCCTCCCAGAGGGAGGACGAGGTGGCAAGCCAGCCCTTCAGCTGTACATGTTGGATCTAAGGTTTGCAGTGGCTGGGCAGGACAGGAAAGGGCACAGACTTTGAGAAAATGCAGTGAAGCTTCCCTGGTACCATATAGAGAAAAAATACATATAAAACTGTTTTTCTGCAGAGTACCCCACTGTTGACTTTGTACCAGTCCCTACTCTTTTTAATCTGGAAGACTATATTGCCCTAGCATGACCTACAAGCTAAAGAATTAGATAATTTTCCCCTCTGATTAATAGCTCATGTAAAATTAGTAGGAAGGAAAAAAGATGTGTGAGTTAACTACCACATCTTTTTTGGTGGGAGGATGTAAACGCTGAAGGCAGAGATAGTATTACCTCCCTTGGGCATTAGACGCTTGGTGGTTCAGAGCACATGCCTTTGATAATCAACATCAGTATCTCTTTCATGTCGTTGAACAGAAAATAGGGCCTCTTCAAAGAGACTAACTCAGAAAAGAAATTGTTAAACAGGACTGACTGGGTTGAGCAATGCTGGAAAATAAGTACCCTGAAGGGGCAGGATTAGAAGTGAGGTCAGCACTTTCAGACAGGGCAAGGGAATACATTAATAGGCCTCTGTACTGCCTCTGAAGCTCGGGTGGTTGTCACCGAATATCCATGCGGTCCTCCCTTTCTCTCACTCCACATGCGGCCCTGATGATTCGCATTCTGCTGTCCTGTCACAAAATACATGAATTAGTTGGTGGCCAGCAGCTTACTTTTGAACTTCCATAAGCTTTTGAACTTCCACAGAGCTTCGATTACACAACCTCACTGAGAATTTTGTTTTTTAATCCTGACTTTTTCCCTAATGTTAATCCACTAGTAGATACTTGTTCTTTATCTAAGACGCCGAGGCAAATGCACGTGAAAGAATGAGGCTTTGTTCCTTTGCCATCCGGACTCTCATTTTGTGTGTGCTTCAAATATGGGAATTACTATCTAATGACTCACAGTTTTCTTTTCCTTAACCCTTCTAGAGACAAATGACTTGCTGTACGCTGATGACATCACTTCTCTCTTGGATAGCTAATAAAAAATTAACCTTTCAGCAGAGCCACCTTTAGAAAAGCACAAATGTTTGCAGGCCGCAAGTTCCAGAGGGTTTTAATAAAACTGGGCCCTTGGTACCGGTGTGTTTAGGTCTTGTAAACACCTTGCAGTGCCTTATACTTTCTGGATTGCCACACGTTCCTTGGGACACTCTATGGAGGGAGAGTAGGGAGAACAGTGCTCAAAGTGTATCTCCACGGCACAGCCGAGTGCCACGGCCAGGACCTCAGTGAGCTTTGCGTAGGCCATGTGGAGACACAGAGAGCTGGAGCCACGCGCAGGAGACGGCCCTCGCTTGGCAGCAGGTCCCGCCGCAGGACGCGCTAGCTGGCTGCGCCCCAGCTGGGTGCAGCGATGCTTAATGCTGCTGCCGATGCCAGGGCTAGCTGACCCAGAGGCAGCGGGGCTTCCCTGCTGCCTTGTCCATCGCTAAGTTCAAAGATGCTTCTCCTACTGTCAGGAAAAGGAAACACGATCTTTTGTTTAGGTGACTTAACATACAGTTTTTCCAGCCTGTATACTTTGAGCCCAGGCGCTGCCAAAACCGTTCTTGTGCATGGTTCTGATTAAGAAGGGGTTAGTTTCTGTCCAGCATAAACATGTATAAACCAATTAATTATTGTCTACACTGGCCAGGAAACTTTGTCAAGCACTTTGCTAGCAAGCACAGTATTTAAGCTCAGATGCAGCTGGTACAGTTTGAGTTCTGGCGCGGATAGTGTCTGAGTGAGTCTACTGCTGCCTGCAGAAGCCCAAGCATATACTTCTGGAACTTAATGCCAGCAACTCACTCACTTCTTGAGTTGATAAAGAAAAATGGAAACACTTGAGAGCAAATCTTCCATCATTCACTGCTTACTGTTGCTCCAGCTTAAATTGCTTTGCACATTATGTCCCCAGTCTACTCAAATATATCATTTGTTTCCATTTCTATTTATTTCCAGGAGCAGCTTCTTACATTTTTCTTCTTAGATTTGCTTTGCAAAGACTTCAACAGCCAACCCTCAAAATTTGTTACAAAGAAGACTTTAAGACCAGAAGCAGACATGTTTCCAAATAACAGCCAATTAAGTTCCCCAGAGACTCACAAATTCGCTGCCATTTCTAGTGAAGTAAAGAGCAGAGCACGGTGAGCAGGGTCTTCTCGAGGTTGTGCAAAAATGCTGCATGCACAAATGACTTAAACGCATTTCCTGTGTGCCCTGCCTGGGAGCGCCAAAGAAAATAGGAGAGATTAAAACTTTATCTCAAGCAACAGACATCAGGACTGCCTTTCCCACAACTTCTGCTCCAGCTTTGGGAAATAAGTAGCATTGGAGAGGGACTTAGCTGGTCTGCCAGTATAGCCCAAACACATCCAAGTGCTGTCCCTAGCTCTGCTTCACCCACACTGTGTCTTGTTGGTACCTCAGCACGGTCATGGTCTTTGCAGAAGGCCCAGCAAGTCAGGGACCAAGACGAGGGACCACCAGGGTATGTGGTAGGACTCTTCTCTCCTAGTTCAAAGCTCAGTCCACAGTAATGCCCATCATTTAGACTAACATATGCTTACCTAGCACTGAAATAATAATATACCGCTCTGGAGAGATCACCAAGATCTAAAAGATCTCCAAGCAAAAGGCAAATAGACCTCATGGCATTTTTTGGAGGAAGGTAAGAGAAGGCCTGAGTGAGACAAAAAATGACTGATCCTGAGTTTCCAGTATGTGCCTTCACATGGCTCATTTCTCCATCACAGATCTCAGGAGACCTCACAGCAAAACCTGGATGTTGTTTATAGTTTTCTAAAGTGAGTGAAGTCTGTTAACTGTATTAAACTGTAAAATTATATTAGTCCTATTTTAAATCACACTAAGCTCTGAGCTTCAATCAGTCAGGTGACCAATCAGTCAACCCTTCTCCATACAGGGTCATCAACAGTTGTCGGATGTAGCTTCATGACGTTTTTAGGGGGAAGAAGGCACATGTAATATAGTCACTCAAAGGTCAGAAGATGTCTCTGTTGTACAGAATGGGTGCACTACTGTCCAATGCAGCCTAAGCGCAAGAGCCATGCTTCATTTATGTCCTGCTTTAAGGGTTTCTATGGACTTTGTGTACATGGCTGCAGATCAATTAATTTCATTCAAAATTAACTGTTGCTATTGTTTGCTTAGCTGAGAGACATTTTGCTGAAGAGCCAAAGAGCAAGGGTGACAGTCTGCTAAACAAACCAACTCTCCCTTTGTTCTGGAAAGAGAAAACACTGCGACATCAGTTCTGCCTCACCAGGGGTATCAAGTGGTGCAACTTCAAGTTTAAAATCCAGATATATGTGCTTGGGACAGTAACATGCGTTCAACAGTATTGATGAGAACAATGCCACTGAGAGATGGCTTGATTTATGATGACAGGCTGATTAAACCCAAAACATACAGATATGTCAGCGGGCATTTAGATACTACTATTCTTGCATCTAGGGATAGGTCAAGAAGTTGATTTTTTTTATTTTTTTTAAAGGGGCGAATTCATATATCTCAAAGCTACATTTCCCTTCATCGTGCACTTGTTACTACAAACAGTACCTGTCTTGTAAAGGGGTCTCTGTTGATAATGACAGGTCTGAATAAACAGTCAGCTGGCACATAGGTTTCCATTAGCTCAAGTTTACATGCCCTGTCATGCTTCTGCAGCTGTCGTTTGTCACTCTGCTTTGCACAAGATCAGCGTTCATTATTCCCCCCGCTCGCGTTCTTAGAAAAAGGAAAACGAGAGGGTGGGGGGAATAATGAACTGAGTAAGCAGTTCTTCTGCAGAGCACTGGAGCTTTGCATGGAAGAGCAAGCTTGAAACACCTTGTGTTGAGATCAAGAGGACAGCACCGCTATGGGACTGGGACGGTTTCTGGGGCAGCTCTTGCAGCCGTGATGCTGCACTCGGAGGCAGCACACAGAAGCCACAGCCCCAAAACAAAACGCAGCCAGACTAGGGGCTGTTTCAGTACTTACTGAATGCTTTATTGGCCACAGAGCCTTGGTGCTACTGACATATCTGCAAGCCAAGCAGTTGTCAGAAATCATCCATTTCCAGCTTTCACTGAACCTAAAGATATATAGAAAGCTCTTTTCTCATGAGCATTGGGTGCCCAATACAGACAGAGAGGCTGGTCTCATCGTCAACTTCGTATATACAGACAGGCCATGTACACATGTGCGCACACACAAATACACATGGAAAAACAAAAATAAATTAGGAGTTCTGACATAAACCTATGTCTAAAAAAAAACAAAAAAACAGTTGATTCAATGGTATGCTTAATGGAAAATGTGTTTCAGAGATTAAGCGTCCCACAAAGCAAACCCAGAGCTTATTCTGCGGGCTCTTGATCGATGTCTGATCAAGGATCACGATGCTTTGTCGCTGCTCCCCCCAGCACAAACGCTGCTGCTGGCCCAGTCTGGTTCCAGTTTCAAAGGGGTGACACTTGGGGAGTCAAAGTGACCTCAGCTGCATTGAAACTCCCTGCTTGCTATTAAACAGCCAGCAGGGATTTACAGGAATAGCAGGAACCAGATGGGAAACCACCAGGACTGAGGACAGTGGAGCTGCAGATTCAAAGGTCATTACTGCTCTGCAGGAGTGCCAGAGACACATGTGTGCTCTTGTAGCCCCGAGGCTAAAAATCAGCTGCAGACCTCTGCAGCCTGGGGAGAAGAGCCCCTTTCCAACCCGGCTTGGAGAAGGCCTCACCCCCCCAGGCGCGTCTGCTGCGCTGGGCATTTCACCAGCAAAAGCACCTGGAAGTCAGGCTGTGTCTGTTTGTTTGTACGATGAGGGGCAAGGGGTTAGGCAGTGGGGCAGAGATGGAAATGCAGAGGACAAGCCGTCTTCATGGCCCCGTCTGCTCTCCTGGGGCCTCTCCCTGCCCAGCAAGCCCTGGGCGCTGCTCGAGCCGGAGCGCAGCCCCTGCGCCTGCCCGGGGCTACGGCAGGGCAGGGGACAGCGCAGCCCGGCAGCGCATCCTCCCGGCACAAGGACCCCCTTGGAAATGATCGGAAAATGTGGCAATGGAATCGGAAATTCCAATCGGAAATTGGAGCTATGGAAGACGGGTATCTCCTTGCTGCTTGCTTTCTGATTAAGAGAGTAGGGCAGACTATTTGGCAGGGGAACTTTCCTCAAGCCAGTCAGATGCTCTCCACATCTTCAGTTACTCCTGGAAAGGTGCGGGACCCAGCTGGATGGTGCAGGCTCGCAGGCGGGCGTTGCAGAGGCTGCAGCATTGCTGCCAGCCTCAAGCAAGGTCTGGGTCCTGCTCGAGGGTCCGAGGACGCGCCCCATCGTTGCTGCAAGCTCAGCGCCTTCTGCTGCCTGCTGCTTAGGGGCAGCTCACGTCACCGCCACCGGTCTGTGGATGCTGGCCCGGAGGGGTCCGCAGGTTCATCTGCCTGCACAAAACAAATCCCACTCCTTTTCCCCCATATTCTCACATTGCCTTTACTATGCAGCAATCATTCAGCAGCGCTGTAAGCCCCGTTTCCTAAACTTTTGGGGCAGTCCCTCTCCACCACTTGTTATCCTCCTTGCCAAAGCATACATACAAACATTGACGAAACAGCTGGAACCCTACAAGGAGCGAGACACACGCAGGCCAGCCCTCAAGGGCAAACTGACCCCGACCAGGAATGCCAGAAAATCCTGAGCTAAGTCTGTGAAGTAGCCTCTGAGCAGGGTTTGGTGCCACAGCCTCCATTCATCCTTCGACGTTGTTGCCTCTTTGAGCAGGATGAGCATCAACACAGGGGGTGGCGGACCTTTGTCATGCAGCAGGAATGTTAACATCCTCCAGATTTAAACGGCGCCATCTGAAGAGCAGTTCATGTTCTGAAATTAATTTTTCCTGTGTACATCATGAGGTCCTAATAAAAACGTTAAAAACTGTCTTTGTCCTCTGATCCCAACAGGACACTCTTGGCATTTCTCATTGCTGTTGTTGTCCATATTCTCCATAGATGACAAGGTCGTTGTTAAGATTATGGTACCAGCCCTGCAAAATGAAAGGGATTTAGAAATAAAAAGAGAGAGAGAGAGAGAAAGGGAGAGACAAAACAAAAAGACGACAACAACAACAAAAATACACAGAAAGAAGATTCTTGTCTATAGGGAAAAAAAAGGAAAAAAAAAAAAAAAAGGCAGAAATGTGCCAGGATGCAATATAAAAAGAAGTAGGGACTTTTGATGTTTTATTTTCCCTCCTCCTTCATTCTTGGCTGAATTATAGGGCATAACATAGTATTTTCAAAGCATCTTTTACAAACTTTATTTAGTTCAGTGATTCACATTTCCCGAGCAAGGTTAACCAAAGAGAGGGATGTTTCTCCCCTTCCCCGCAGCTGCTCCCTAACTTTCAGCTAAATTGTATTGCATTGTTAAAAATAATTATCAGAGAGGAATCTTTCCTGATCTCCTTCAACTGCATTGTGTTTTCCCAGCAATGCTCAGGATGGCTCATTACTTACCCGTTACACAGAGCGCTTTTTAAAACTCTTTGCGCAATCTGGAGCACCAAACTTGCGTAACAGCACAGATGCACATACTTAAGACTAAGATCTTTATGGACATTGCCCACCAGAGTTTTTCTCTTTCTTCCAAACACATTCTCTCCAGTCTAAAAAATCAAAAAGTTATGTGAAAAAAAAATTGCTGGCTTTCTCTCCTAGACTGAGTTTAGCAGTTCCTGGGAAAAGCTGCAGCTGAAATCTGATGCACAAGAAAAAAAAATTAGAGAATATTCGGAACTTCTGGGCCTGCACCTGAGTCTCTGTTTCAGCAGCCCATCTGAACAGAGTGGCAGAGCAGGCCCCAAGCAGATGCTGCCCTTGGGACCTGCCTCACTGCACATTCATGGTCTTCATGGTTACAAGGTGGAATGCTCATTAATTGACAGTGAAGCCTCATTTGTATCCCATAGGATACAAATTTGTATATTTCCCATAGGATGCCCAACAAGGCTCCCCCCAAAACTGACACTAGAGCAGTGTGAGGGGCTCACAGGCACTGCAGCCTTTTGCTTCAGAAGTTCAATCCAATCTCTCTGCATGACTTGTAATCCCTTCAGCCTGTGTAACAAGAGAACAGCAGCAGCTATGTCAGGATGCCGGCACAGGTTAAAAAACACATATATGTTGGGGGAAGCCTTATACACACTTGAAGCAACAAAGCATTGGCTGGACAGGGCATGACAGCCAAAGCAGTCCAGTTAGGATCAGCCACAATTAGAGAAAAGATTTGAAAAAATCCAGTATCCTTTTAAAGAATATTTGAGAACTTGGAAAAATACATGAAAGATCAATACTGAAAATTTTTACCATGTCCTGCTTCTTTTTCACTGATTCCAAGATTTCTGCAGTCTCTGCTAGAAGCAATTATAATGTCAGATATGTCTGAAGGGACAATCAAACAAGGGAGGAGAGTCTCCAGCTTCTTTAAGAAATTTTTTTTTAGATTCACAAAATGTCAAGAAGAATAAATCGTAAAGGATATTCTTCCTGTGTAGCCAAACATATTTCCAAGCAGAGACATTATGTTATAAAGAATACTAAGTAAATACAAGGAGGCTGAAAACAACTCAGTCCTCAAACACTTCTTACTGCAAATGGTATCATTCGCACATGCTAAAGCAGTAAAATTGCCTTTATTCCTGGTGGCGGGGTGGAGAGACACAGATAAGAACTTACATTGTGGGACAGCAGTTACAAATCAGAGAGTGTCCCAGCTCTGAATGAAGACGCTGCCAACATGATTTTCTCTTGATCATCTACTGTGATCCCTTGTATAACACAGGAAATAGTATATTAGCCAGAAAACCCATACGTATGCTGGAAAATGCTGATTATACATAGTAGTATGTGTACTCGGCTACCTACAGTATATATAAGGAGGTTTATTTAGGTCCCTCACTCCTACTCTGCAATAATGTGCATGCTCTAGATGCAGCACGTTTGACTGTTCGGGTGCTTTTGTTCCCACCTGGCCTCCTCCAGGCAGGTCACATAGCTCTGTTTCACTGAGCAATGAAGGAAAATGCAGAGGATTACCTGGAGGACGTTAATCCACTTAGACTGTAAGCCAAGGATATCATATTCATTTTTGTGAACCTAATCCACCACTGGGTATTCAGGATTTTCTACATCCAACAAAAATAATGAGATACAGATCCTGCAAAGAGGAAAAACTACCAGGTAGATTTAATTTATTGCTTAGTGATGTCCTTAGTGCCAAGGAAGCCTACCAGGATCCACTTTCTAGGGGATAGTGTTAATTTATTGTGCATGACACTAAGCTGGATTTTGACCTGGGTCCACAGTGGCCCTAAGGAGCCCTGCCCAAACTTTTACAGGGGGCATCTACTGGCTGACAAAGACGGGCTCGTGGCCCAGCAGGCCAAACCCCTCTGCTCCAAGCACTGCAAGACAGAGACAGATTTTGCTTCTGCACTCACATTGCACCTAAGGTGGACATGGTCCCAGACCTAGGATTTCTGAGGTCTTTCTGACTTTCCATGTAATAAAGTTGCACTTTTCTCTAATTGTCATGGTCACTGATAGTTTATGTTAATCAAATGACACCAATGTAAAGTGATGGGCTGCCGGAAGATCAGAAAGCATTTTACCTTCATCTGTTTCTGACATGTTTGTGTGCACTGTTCACTTTACCATTACGAAGGGCAAATAATGACCCATCTTCGATCTGACATTGGATCCCTTAAGTAATAAATTGAAAGCCAATGTTTAAACAAAAAGACAAATTCAGCTTGACAATCTCCAGGAAAAGGGTCATTAGGCAGTAGATGCCAGATGAGCTTCACCTGTCCCCTAGGTGATTTCTGAAGAAATAGAAATTTTTTAAGAACTCATAAAACCAAAACAAATCTTCTTCCATTACATTCTCACAGCAAAAGCCGCTAATGATTCCAGATAGGCAGAAGAAATCATTTTACCTTAGGAAAAAAGCATTTGAAAGACTGACTTGTTTGCCCTAAAGGCCATCCAAAGACAGACAAGCAGATAAACTATAAGGAAAGATAGGAAGCACACTTAAATTATAATATATATTATCCTAGAGTTGTGCTTCTGCAGAAATAATGTGGAGAAGGATGAGAATTCACTGTCAACTTAATAAAGCCCAAGTGATGGAATATGTGCCTCATACCTAACTGAAGGTCTTATTTTAGGTATGTCCAGTAGCTTTTTTCTCTCCCGATATGCAGTTCTTACAGCTTTCACTTTTCTCCCCCCTATTCTAAATAAGGAACCTACAGTCAGCGGCCAAAATGAAGGGCAAGTACTTCATTCTGGAGCGCACAGCAGGATGCAAGTATTCATATTTTTAAAAAAATCTCACTCTAAAAATGTAACCTCAAATCAGTCCTTATGCTGATACATTCAGTCCATTCTAATTTTTTAAATCTGGTGAGGAAATACTCTCATGAGCTGTACCTGACCCTAAAGCAGAAGAGTAAAGTTAACTGCATGAACTTTTAAATTGCTAAAGCAGAATGCTCCCCACCTACTGTCACTCCTTCTGACAAAGCCTGTCCTCAAACAGGGATGAGCATATGTAATCCCAGCTGGTGTGGGCTGCAGAGGCAGGTGGAGAGGTTGATGTTTCATGTCTGTCATTGACTTCCAATAATAGCGTGCTCAGCTTGTGCGCTGGCGAAATTAATTCCTTGAGACCACTTTCTGAGCAACTTCAGATGAAGGGGACAGGATACTTTACATGCAGTACACTCGAAGCTGGTGAGCTTCTTCAGAGGTGACCATCTGCATAAAGGCCTTGCATGCTAATGTCCATCTTTTCAGTGCATCGCTTCAATGTTCAGCCTGAACTTGCCTGCTGGTGTGGCTCCCAGGGACTGGTGGGGGCAGAGAGCTCTGCGCAAAGAGAAAGGGACAGTCCCTGCTGCATCCCAGAGCTGCCAAAGAGATGTGGGATTAGCTTGCACCAAATTCAGCAGCCTTCCTCCTCTCAAAATAAAACAAATAATTTGGGCGTCCTTTCAGAGCACAAACAGATTTAGTAATTCCCGTTAGGACAATTGCATCTATTACTGTCTTTGTCTTCCTGCCTCACTGCAATACTTCTGTGGAGCAGGGCACAAAGCGTAACCCACCAGCAAAGGTGGATTGCTGTGACAATGTCACAGGTGACAACATTCTCATGTTGTCAGGTGACAATGGCGTCACTTGATGTCCTGAATTAGGGAGGAAGTTAAACACACATTTAGTTATCAGCTTGCTTTGACTATTCAAAGAAGACACAAACTTAAGTGTCTTGCATAACTTTCTCATGAAGTATTGCAACAAGCATTAGGGGAGCTAGAAGAAAATAGTCAAAATTAAAGCTTTCATATCACAAGCCTGTCTAAGAATGGGCTTGATGAGAAAATGAGGGCTGCCATGCCTAAATGAGCACATCTAGTCAACTTTATTCTCAACAGGACAAAGACCCTTTTCTCTGAGGCCAAGGCATCATGTCTTTAATCTTTTTCCGTATTTCTCATGCTTATCACATATGGGCGTATCGTAAAGATGTCTTTATCACTTTTTCCTTTTGATTAAAGGTTCCTAGTAATGCTAGCCAATATCAATAAACGATGCCCTAAGAGCAACATCAGCATCACACCAGCACCTTTCAGAGAACACAGCATTATTACCATTCAAGTCTCACATGGATCATTAGAGCACCATATGAAAAACCAAGGAAGAAGAAAGCTCTTCGGACACATATTATGCCCAGAGTATTATTTGCATTGCAGAGAGTGAAAATCTAGATGAGGTTTTCTTCATTTTACATTAATCACAGTTGAACTGGTCAGACGTAAAGCAGACAGGTTGGGGGGGAACAGTGGGAGAGGAATGGAGAGCGGGAGAGAAAATTGGCTCAGACTTTTACCCCAAACAGAAACCAAATGTTATCCACCTTTGAAGTGCCATAAAGTTGGTAAATGCTTAGGAAACAGTGAAAGTTAATTAGTCTTACTGCACAGTTAATGATCATCGAACCAAAAATCAGCCAGGTAGATAGACATGTGTGTGTATGCACACACGCATGTTTAAATATCTACCTATATACATATATATACACTTATATGCATGTGTGTATGTGCTTATATGTGTGTATAGAGAGATACAGATTTATACGCACACTCATGCATACATCCACATGCTCATGTCAAATCTATGACGGAGACATACCAGCCGTGTGAAAGGTGAGATTACAGCTAAACCAAAACAGAATTTCCCATACAAGGCATTGATTGCCAGCCGGCCAAGTTATTACAGACAACTGGTAAGTATATAAGACACAGTCATAATAAGAACACTCCACCGTCCTAAAGGAAAAAAGAATTGTGGGAAGTCATTGTAACCGTGCTCAGAAGGATTACAAAATCCCAGTTTCATGTCATTCTACAAGTGACTAATGATTTCCCATAAATTACAACAGATTTCAAGGGAAAACAATTAAGGTTCACAGAATCAATGACATATGAAAGCTTTCAGATTTAAAGTGATGTTGCTCATTTTAAAACAGCTGGTCTTAACTAGCCTTTTCTGAATCCACTGAAGGTACATTCCCCATGCACTGCAGATAACTTCTACAGTGTAGATTATAAAATTGTGCTCTAAAATCACAAAGTTATTTGTGAAGTGACTGAATGTTCATTGAAAGGATGATATCAATAGATCTGTTAAACAGTCCAAAGAAGATTTCCTGTGTTTCACTACTGCAATCAATTGCCAAAGAGAAACAGGACTATAGTAATATTCTTATTCACTTCCCCAGAACATGAACTGTCACAACAAAATCCTGCCTTGGCTGCTGATGGGTGAGGCTCTGTGTTGTTCAGACATTTTGCCTAAGAATTGACCTTTCACTAACTTAACGTATATGTGTATATACATTTCTAAACAGGTGAATGAATAAAACATCCTTGGATGCATAATAATCTGTGACATATTTTGTGTCTTAAGAAAACAAGTCAAAAAGCATTAAAGTTGGCCAATTGCTAAGAATTATTCTAATTTTGAACACATCCAAGCAAAACAAAGAAGCATCTGATCTGCTTTTGATCATTCACTCTCACAAAATATTTTAACCAGGAATCCGAGATAAACACACACACACTGTTGAGTTTTTGGGGCAGTTACAAATCAAAACAGATGCTAAACTGAAGAGTAATTAGGTGATGTGGAGTTAATAAAGCATCCTGGCCTGGAATCCCTTCAACAGATATGATTTCAAGACTTCCATACCTATGTTTGAATGGGGTATATTTGAAGTTGGATTTTATGAATGAGCAAAATCGCTAGCAAATCTTCTTGTCCCCTAAAGTTTTCAGGTTTGGGGAGCATTAGGATCTGCATATATATTCAGGCTAATGAAACAGGGCTAAAAGAGGGTGGAGGGGAAGCTTTGCGTACGCGTTACTGGATAATTTCCCCTTTCTTCAATGGAGTAATGCGCATTCTGAATTTTGAATTAATAAAGTGGCAAAATCTAGCTAAATAAAAGATATTTTCCATTTCAAGAACTCTCACTGATTTGCTCCCTTAAGTATTTTCTGCCCAAAGCATAGAAAGCTGAATAAGCACAGTTCACTACCTTCTCACCCATATCTGTAGGACTATGTGTTGGCACCTGCCTAAAGGCTTATTGTAAGATGTTTTGCCAGATAGATTTCATATGGGCAGCAGAAATGAGCAGAACAAGAAAATTTCCCTTTTCAGAGCCCATAGTACAATCTGTGAACAATCTGACCTGGATCCGAAGTAGAGACATGGGGATGAGGCAGGACTTTCACAGCCACTGTTCCATGAATGATGGGAGATTCCTCCTTTAATGAGGAAAAGATTTATAGCCTCTGAGAAGATCTTCTTTAACAAGGAGTATTTGAAGCTCGAGACATTGAGCCGTTTGGAGCAATGGGCTAGCTGAAGGAAGACTTGAAGGCCTCGTGGATGAGGGCCATTAGAGGAAAGCTTCTCTTCGAAGGGGCTGCCAGCCTCCCTGTGTTTTTCAATGATCCCAGATATTGACACAGCATAGCAGCTAAAACATATCCCTCTTCTCAGCTTGTGAGGAGATTTCATCTTTTCCTCTCAGCCACAGACTTGGCATTGTTGAGCAGTGGGCTCCCACTACTTCTGCCTGAAGGACCACGATGCTCCAGCTGTCCTGTGGTGCTTATTAGGAAAATGAAGCAGCTTTGCTGCTTCTGCAGAAGTTTCTCTGCCTCCTCATTAAACATGGCTCTTCATTAAACCTCCTCATTAAACATGGCTCTTCTCCTCATTAAACATGGGAGTTTGTCACCTGGGTGCTCCACACTCCTCATGGGCTCCTCGCAGGGGATGCCGTGTGCCCACCACAGGGACCAGCTTTCAGGAAGGAAGCAGCGCTGGAAGGGCTCTCTGCATGAAACCCCTCGTGGCCACAGATCTGCCATGACCGTGAGCAGCACAAGGTAAATCCCACCTCTCCAAGCAAGAATCTTTGCTAACCCTTCAGTGCTGTGCTGCAGAAGCCTTGCACAAGTTGTTTATCCTTTCCATGCCCCATTTTAGCCTTCCGATAAACCAGGATAACATTACTTGTTTACCTGTTGCCACTGGTAAGTAGCATCCCATGAAAATACTAAGCTAGACTTAACTGAGCTTATAAATTATTTTGAAATTCCCAGGTGGAAGTTCCCTGTAAGCATAGCGTTTTATTATTATTTCAGCTGCACCCTTCCATCGCATAATTGCCAAAAGAGGCTTTAGAAAAGCCTCAGATTAACCATAATACTTTTCTTGTTAATGACTAGTAAAACATTATACCTCTCACATATGAAGCAACTGTTTGATTTCACTTCACTGCATTAATGTAAGTATCATTCCCTGTCTTTTTCAAACCTGGTGTAACTTTCTCTCGAAGAATATATTTGGGGGACAATCTGTGCTTGTTTGTGACTTACATGATTTTGAATCTAATTTATGGAGAGACTAACCCAAGGTCAACTATTATTGCCATTTTGAAGAAGTGATTGTAAACTGGGAATAGCTCCTGCTTTAATCATTTCAAAGCAGAATGGAAATAGTTAGTAGTGAAAAATGTGTCTTCCAGTGTAAGCATGCAAAGTCAAAAAAAAAAATCTAAGATTAAAAATGATAGCTTTCAGCTGTTGCTCAGTAAGTAGTCAATGTTTCTTCTGGAAAGCTGATACTCCCTCTTCAGGGGAATTTAAATGGACAGAGTCAGAACTGGAGAGTACAAGAGTAGACTTAATGAGACTGCAGCCGTCGCTGGGATTCTCTGCAGGAGATGTTTAACATCTTGTTCGCTACCCACAACTGCCACATTTGGGTTGTGCCTGAAGTGGCCACTGTTAATCTCCACAGGGGAATGTCATGGGGAAGTTCAGTGAACGACTTGGTTATTATGTATGTGTATAGAAATATGTACATACACACACACTGTATCATACATATATATCTTTGTTTATATATAGATGCATGCACATACATGCACACACAGCAGCCTCAGCACCACAGTTCAAACGTAAGGCAAAACAAGAAGGATCCACCAATCTTTTATGGAAAGCAGGAGGAAGAAGTTTGGAAGAACTTTTGCCATTCTGCCTGGAGGATATCCATGAGCTGCAGTTAGAAACAAAAGATTTCTGCAAGGTTTTACTGGTATTCTCTAAAGCCACATCACATGGAAAACACAGAACCACAGAAACATTGGAGTCGATCGTGGGCTTCAATACATCTATAACTATGAGGATTAATGAGAGTAAGTCTGCAGATATTGTGGCAGAATTTCCTACGTGTATCTGTAACATCTGACATGGAAGCACCTGAGAAAGGGGAGGCTGCCGTGCCATTTTCTATTTTAGTTCAGAGTTTGGGATTTCCAAAACAAAGGCCTTCTTCCTCTGCTTTGAAATGGAGGAGGTGTTTACTGTGATGACCCTTCAATACTTTCTCTGCTTCACTGGTTGGCAATCCTATCGCTTTCCCACAGTTTAATAAAGCTGTTTAAGGGCCAAATGGCAATCCTGGCTAGGCTCACGCCGCACTCTTCCCTCCTCCAGCCCACGGGGCTGGAAAGCAGATACGCTCCGTACCCAGCTGGGCCCGCGGACAGCTCAGATGCAGATACCAGAGCCCACACAGGGGTTAGTCAGAATCTGGACTTCAGACAGAAAAGCGCAAAACCTCCTCCCACCCGCTGCTGCTGCCGCCACTGTCACCAGAGGTCTGGTCACGGGCGCCTTGCCCCGCGCTTGGCGCTGCCGAAGGCCTTTCTGCTCGGTGCTGCAGCCTTGAGCAAGCTCGTCAGCACGCAGCCTCGTGAACAATGCTACGTGCACAGGGTGGCTGCTGAAAGCAGATACTCGCTGTATTGTCCGAGTACACCGAATGCCTGGAAAAGCACTTCTGAGAGCCAGCTGTCTCTGCACAGCGTAACGCATGAGCTTCTCCCCTTTAATCACAAGGATTTTTATTTTTTAAGACTATGCCTTGTGTTCTCTAAATGCAACACATAAGCAGTATTATAAGTGTGTCCTGACAAAGCTACTTGTTTATCAAGGACACCCACTTCACTGCTGGGAATTTGGGGTTGAGATGCATCAGCCCTTCTCCTTTCCTTCCAGTGTCCAGTGTGGCCTCCCTGGCTCGATGTGCGGGGCAGACAGGCAGCAGTGAGACATGGTGTCTTTCCCAACCGTAAGAAAGGTGACTTGAACCTTGTTTCCTTCCAGGAGCGCAATCAGTTGTTACCTGTAGCATGAAGAGCGTGGCCACAGCCAGACAAAGTTTGTCTAGCCTTTTATCAGGTCTCGCTATGGGCAAAAGCAATGCTGTCAACGGAGGAGACGCGCAAACCCGCCCCAAGCTGGTGGAGGAGCCAATACAAAGACAAGTAATTCATGACTCACATCTTGATTTCTGTTCTGTCAGTTCCTAAGCGTTTTTCACTGAATCATCTGGTTTTCTCCAAATATCCATGGAGTCAAACAACATCATATTCTGGCCCTCCCTTTCAGTGTCCTAAGGATACCTTCTCGTTTGAATTTAGTTCTGCCACATGAATAAATTGAGTGTTCCCTTTATCAGTGGGAGGGAAAACCCCTCACAGGAAACTTTTACTACCTTTGGCTCTCAGTAAAATTCTCAGTTGTTCTCTATATTTTTCAGAGTCAGCACACTGTGAGAAGGAGACCCTCCTAAAGGAGGACCTGTATGGAAAACTGAACAGCAAGAGTTTGACCTGGTATTGTTTTGGCTGCAAAGATTCAAAAAAATAAATAAAAAAAAAATCTCCAAGTCTCCAGGAATCTCCCTTGGCTCAGACACCTTCAGACACCTGCAGCAGCCCAGATGACCTGTGACTTGTGCCGTGCCGTCCCCCACAAACTCCTGGCAGAACGGCATTGCCCACGCAGAGCTCGGCAGCCTTCGCCGTGCCCGCACCAGCGGCTGTCACACCTACCGTTTGTCCTCTGCTGCCAAGAAATACAAATGCACTCTTAAGCAAGTTCCTCCACATGCACAAGATTAATAGCATATCTATTCAAACTATATCCACTGACTTTTTTATTTTATATTCAGTGCAGAGAAAGATATTGCTGAAGCCATGTTCTGCCACCCTCACTTAAACTCAGCTATATGACCCCATGAGCAACTTACAGATGGCAGTGTAGTTACCTGAAGAATAGAAAATGTTTCGAGGTGTTAACTTTGTGAGGGTAGAGGTGTTCTAGTGACCTCCAAAGCATGAGCCTTGTCATTACACCATTTCAATGATCGCAGCAGAATTTGGCCACAGCAGCTGAAAAAGTAACATAAAAATTAAACTGATCATATTATGTCAGACAAAAACAAAAGTCTCAGTTAACAGCAAACAATTTGAGCTGGTAGAACACAACCGCAGATGGACTGGTGGCATTGCCAGATCTCAAGTTTGTAGGTTTGCATGCTATGGCTTTATTCCAAAAAAATAAGAAGGAATTTCTCAAACCCTCAAGTTACAGCAAGAGCTACAACTAAATAAAGCATATATAATTTTTATGGTGGTTAGCAGGAAAAAAACCCTGCTTTGGGGAGGAAAAAAAGGCAGAGGGGAGGGGAATGGAAGAAATAAGAAAAAATGACAATACAACAAAGCCTGGCACATTTTTTGGATATGATATCACTATACCATTTTGCAACAAAGTTTGCCATTAACTCACTGCAAGCCAAGAGACTAAGTCACCATCTTGCACTGAATGCAAAGGCTCAGAATACGAAGCCTTCCTTCACAGAGAGCTTCCCACAAAACCGCTGGGGTGCCTAAGGGCTCGCTGCTGGAGAGAGCAGGCCACAGGCTGGCCCACTGAAAAATTTATAGGTCTACAGCAGTCAAAGCTCTATGGTGGGGGGCCAAGTCTTTGGTGTGGTGACTGACAACTTCACAGTCATGTCAGAGGCTCCTTGTAGGAGTGGGCCCGCCTGGGGCTGACGAAAGGCTGCATGATTTGGTTGTACTCCAGCTGGCACTTCACTGCCTACAGACCATGATGCATCTCCCACTCTCACACATGCCCATGCAGATGACAAAGTAGCCCCAAACAAATTTTTGATTGCCATATTCTGGCCACCGCTCTGTTATTAGTCAAGGAAGAAAGTCACAGCTTCTGGTCTCAAAAGCATGGAGACATATTTTAAGTGACAGGCATCACATTTTATTTCAAATAAACCCACTACATAACCAGAGAACGACACAAATTTGTTTTCACGGTAAGTGCAGATTTTTTGGCAGTCTGGACTAACTCAAAGGCACTATCTGAGCTCTCTGCTTTATAGTAACATTACTCTCAATACGGATTACTAAATTAATCATTTTAGAATCAAGGCGCTATCGTGTTGCATTAAGATCCCAACTTGTACAAAAATCTCATTGCATTCAGCTTCCAAAAATAGACTCAGACCTTGCTTCAGAGTGCTCTGAGCTAGCTAGAGACAAACACACAGTAGGGTGCAGACTTCTTTGGGAAAGGTCAGGAAGTATATTTATTATTTGTGTAAGAGGCAGCACTGAAGCAAGGAATAGCGCCAGACTAAAACAAATGGATGGCAGTCTGCTGCTAATGGCCAAGAGAAGATAAACACGAAGGCATGCTTAAAAGATCTAACGCAAACAGGCTGTCCACCAGGCAGAGACCCTGAAATGCAGGCACCAAGTATTTTTGGATGAAGTGGAGAGAGAGGCAGGATTCAAAATAAGGTGGTGGGAGGAGGATTTTGACTGTGATCCAAGCACTCCTTGGTTCCCCTGAGCTTCCCTCTGCGGAGCGCCTAGCTCGCTGAAGACAGACATTTGACTGAAGTGCAGGGAACAGGAGCAACATCACCAGTCCTGTGAGGCACTGCATAGCTGGGACAACTGAGATTCTTCCTTTGTGGCTTTTCTGGCCAATTTTGTTTTGGCTGTCAATCTTTCGCTACGGTCTACCTGAATGTCTTGCACATTGGTGTCATTCTTGAGAAAAAGTAAGTATTGGCAGAGTTTAATTGCCTTTCTGACTCAAGTAAAATCCATGACTGCTTACAGTCCTTTACAAGTAGTCTTCTAGGACATCATTAATAAAAAATCTGAGGCCTTAGATTATTTTACAAGTTGATGTCCCTTTTCTTAAAGTTCAAATCCCAAATCACATTGACTTTCAACGAAACAGTCAGTGAACACCTGCATTACTTTGGAATACATAATTTGGCTGTTATTTTTATAGCTAGGATCTGCTGAAGAACATTGTGGGAGTATCAGGCTCCATTGAACAAATTAGACTTTGCACAAGAAAGCGATCTGCTTATCCTTCCATTCTGTCCAAGAAATACAGCAATGAGGAAACAGAAGCAGTATGGGATTGGTCAACTTCAAATGAACACTGAAATCTTTTCTGCAGCTGGTGTTCTGGACTGCACAATCTGTGGACTGTCTTGAATCCTCTCCTTAAAGACAAACCAAAGTGCTTATACTCAGCCAAATCAACTCGGAAACAGAGAAGAGAAGTGAGTCTAAACAACCAAAGAATTGTGAAATATTCAAACTGTGCTAAGTACGGCTGAGGCTTGCAGGATTTTAGCATGGCTGTAACAAAATAACTACTTTGACCCATCATGGAATTGATTATTATGGGAATCATGCGATTCATTATCATGTCCTTATGTTTCATGTACCTTTCCATGAAGGTCTGGAAATGCTTCCCCTCAGGTCACACCACACCAGTGACATCAGGGTACAATCACGAAGCAGCTGGTGGCTTCCCCTGCCCTTACCTGCCTGCTGTGCCTGCCGCTAACTGCCCACCCCAGCCTCAGAACACCTCCTGCAGATCTTTTGCAGCTTCATCAGCGGAAAGGGGAGGCTTCCACTGCAGAGCAATGTTTGCTCCCCTTTAAGGGGCTGGGGACATTTCTGGCCACCAGGCTGGGTACTCACCTCTTCCTTGTCTCTCTCCTGTCATGAGGAGGCTATTGGGGGCTGCCACACAGGCTGGAGCTGACCATACACCAATTTGTGTGCATGGAGACATCAGTATGAAACTCCATATGGCCTTTTCACTTTTAATTTTGTCATCACGTTCAGTTTTATTAAGTTCTAGCCAGTAATTCTTACTGAATTTCTAATGAATCCAGAGAAAAAAAGCCAAACCTCCCAGCATTTAAATGTGAAGTACTGGAACTACTATACTATTGATAGCTACCAGTAGGTTACAGTACATTTAAAAGGCTCTGTAGGCATAATATAACCATAAATTACAACAGAGTTTCTCTAGCAAATTCCAGCCTTGATAAGCTAATGCTGTACCAAAAAAGCAAGTGAGGTCTTGCCAAGAGCACACTTAATGGCCTTCTCTAAAAGAGAAAGCCACAATAAAAAAACACATCACAAGGAAATAGAGGGTTCCAACCATATGAAGACGTGCCATCTCTAAAGATAACCATGTTGGGGAAAGACTTTCCAAAAGGTCAGATTAAGCAGGATAGTATGTTCAAATCACATGTCTCCTAGATTTTATATCCCTAAAGCTGCAGATGGAGTGGTGGGAAAGGAAAACAAGTTAAGTCTAACTATTTAACTTGATCATTTAAATTGCTAACCATGATTTTATGTGCATATTTTTATAGGTATCCTATCTTTATGTGCATGAACTGTTCTTTCTCCAGCTAAGCTTTCCCACATGTGAAAAGTTTTGGATCAAATATTGCAGTAACTATGTTTTCTTTGAAATACCCTCAGCAAACTCTATACTAGGGCTTTAACCTACCTACATTATATTTTTAATGGTACCAAGTTTTAGTAGATATCATCACATAAAAAGCGGTAAAGTCTATTCAAAATGCAAATTATCAATAAAAACTTACACTTAAGCCAATATACACCTCAGGAGGGTCCTCTGCAGAAATGTTAATGAAACCAACAAAACTACTGGTCTTATATATATATATATTGGTCATATATTTTGATGCTAAAGGTGCTGAAGAAACCAAGGGTGGGCAGGGGGAGATACCACCTTGTCCTGACTACTGTATCATTGCCTGCTACTGTAATTCCATTCATTTTTGTGGAATTACTCATGGCCCTCAGTGATAGACTTGACTTATAGGAAAACACATCCATGAGGCTGCTAACTCCAGGATTATGCATGTGTTTGTAAGTATTCTATTCTTAGATGCCTCTGTTGTTTTAATTAAGTTTTAAGGAAATGATGATGCTCAAAAAAGAACTTATGGTCAGGAGAACCCTTAAGCACATGAAGTCAGGATAATTTAGGGTTGTAATTAACAACAGCCACTTCCCTATATGAGAATGGCAAAATCGCCCAAGCAGTGTAGGCCACAACAAATACTTCTGTGCTGTGGAACATGAAACTTAATTTATCCTTTTCTATACATTCCTGAGAGATGGTGTAAGAGTATGCACATGAGTGCATGATAATTTTCTTTCTACCTATGGATTTTGGAAATTTCCATTACTTGCTTGAAGTGCACAGAGTGCCCCAAGGCAGACAGCACCCTTCCCGAAGGCACATAAACAAACTCAGGCGTCTTTTAAAATCAAAATAACATCACCTGCTCCTTGATGAAGGTGGTCCAGACCTTACAGAGACCCACTAGGATTTCTGAAGTCAAAGATGTGGCCAGCACATGGGATAGGATGGGCTCCTCTACACTCGTCATGGGACCCTGAGCTAGCTATGGGCAGGTGGGTTCCAGCTCTGCACTGGAACCAGTATAACCTCTGCACTGGAACCAGTATAACCATGCTAACCATGTGCCTGCACTGACAGGTCCTACCTTTGTGTGATTTTTTGGTAAGGTTATTTCAAACCTCGGATCAAGTGCAATGGTGTATTTTCCAAGAGACTGGTTAAGCTTCTGTTTTAAGGAACTCCTTAAAACAGCATTGGCACAGAAAGCTAGATACAGAGTCATACCTCAGACTGGTTTTATACAGTCTGGAGCAAGCCTCCACCTCCTCTGCTGGGGAAAATTTATTCCTGTGCTGCTCTTCCCCCCTTTCTAGCACAGTCAGACTGTGCTGCAGTGAGTATTTCAGTTTAGAGGCTGTCCCCACAATGTAATCCAGATTTTTAAGGAAAGCCACTCTGCTAATGAAGCAGCTGGCAAATTTCAGAATAGGCTGGAAGCTCTTTTAATTTCTTTCATCCTCAAAGCAATAGTTCCCAGGCCATTCTTAGCCTCATGTTCCTTTTCAGATGAAGATCCTAAAAACCCCAAAGCTTACCTAATTTATTGTTTTGTTTTGTATTTTTCTGTTCGGTTCATTTATCTAATGGGAAAAAAAAGTATTAATAATATCCCTCCAAACTGCACCTCACTTAAAGATCTCTGAAGGGATTTATGTTGTTGTTGCAGGTGATGCAAGCAGGTAGTTACTGGTAGTGAAACTTAGTAGTAATGGCCCAATGTCACAGTGAAAACAGATCCTGTGCTGAACAACACCAAAGGCAGCCTGTCAAGTTTTCTGTTTCGAGTCCTCAAATCCCACTTTATCCACATTTCCAAAAAAGGAACTTTGGACAGCAAATACCAGTGCTACCCAACTCATGCTCCCAGGATGAGGGCGGACGCGATTTCCTAGCAATAGTCAAGTCACCAGACCCACTCCTGTAGGAATGAGCGCTGCCTTCTCAAGTGAGTTGGTCCCTCATGATCAGCCTTCCGAGAGCATTTGCTGTCAGCCAGTGATGCTGTGACAGCTGTGTTAATTATTCTCTGTGTCTTTGGATATTTTGCAGCTGTTCATTGCAGACAGCACAAGTTCTTCCAAACTGCCCTAACTGCACTGGGTAATGTCTGCAGAAAGCTGCTACCAGTGACCTGGTCCCAGCCTTGCCTACAGTACAACACAGGAACCTAAATTAATCTCCAACTACAAAAGCCTCAACATATCTGCTGTATTTAGTTCTCGGTAGGCTTAATCTGTGCACAGCATCCTTGCAGACCGGCTTGCCAGGCTTACTGTACTTTGTGTGTTTGCTCTTCTGTTTCATGGAGCCCTTGCTTAACTCTTATCTCCTATGGATGCTCTGGGGACAACTCCTGGAACAGTTCCTAAAATTGGTGCGTCATACCTAGTATCATTTATTTTCTTTTCATAGGTGTGGAGACAGCCACAGGGGACTCATCAGTCTGTGTCTGACTCCAGCATTGCCTCTTTTATGTGTGTGGCTTTTGTTGCCAAAAATAATGGCAAGAGACCAATATCACTCCAATACCAGCCAACATACAGATAATTTCATACTTATTACCATCTCAGACTGGCCAGAAATGCTTCCAAGTCCTCCTAGTTCTGTCAGAAATGGGTTTAGGCAAAAGGAAAAAGCCATCAACCAGTTTCCCCTGGCTGCACAGGAAAACTGCTCCTATAAATTGAAGTAATTAATCAACTTGTTTGCTCCTAGCTCATTTCAGGAAAGTGCAGATCTTCACAAAAAGTTTAACACCTAGGTCACTTTTTCAGGCATTAAGTTCCAGCAGGTTTAAACACGACTTCTGTCTAACTAAGGTCAGAGGGGCTAGCTTCTGCTAATCTTGCACATACTGAAAGGAATTTAATGTCTTGCCCTGCCAAAAATTGCAACATTTTTCTACAGCAGTCTTACCGAAAATTCAGATGTATCAACCAGGTTTTATATCTTGATCTTGGACAGCGAAATAAGATCAGAGTTTTAGAGCATCTTGAGATCTTGCTGAATTTACTAAGTTCTTCAGAGAGGAGGAAAGTCTTACTCATTAAGCGAAACATAACACTGCTGTACACCTATGTGACCTTGAGTTGCTACCTGTAGCTAGACACATGCAACATGCGGGCAGTCAGCATTGATCAAAGCATTCCTTTTGCTTCCCCTAAAAAAAGACTTTAAGAACAGCCATCACTATTCATCTGGGGTTGAAAGCAATGAGGTCATGCAGAGCCACCAGCTCAGCCGTCTGCGTTGCTCTCCAGCAGCAAAGTTGGCATGTAGCAGATGCTAAGGAAGAGAAACTCTCAGCCATGGTGAGATGGGCCAGCCACGACCCACCAGAAAGTGGCATGAACTACATGTGACATCCATTTGTCCTGCTGTATTAGGACTTACTCTTTTTAATCACATTTCACAACTTGGTCCAACAGCCCTTTCCTCACCAGACCAGTCTCCCACACAGTTCTTTTCTTCTTAGCTTGCTTACCAGCCCTTTACCTAAAGAATGGGTCATTTAGCAATTTATCACCTGGCCACCAATTCGCATGATCAACATATAGATAATGAATCACAAAAGAGGGATTCGGAATCCCTTTGAAAGGCCAGTTCAGGCTTCCTGAGACAAATAACATTTAGGAGGGACAGATGGAGTCCCAGCTGCAGCTGTTGAGTGAAAAACAACTTACAACTCACGCAGCTTAGGAAAAATCACAATCCCAGGAAGTGTTTTATAAATGCACAGAATTGTCTTATAAAAAAATGGTTTAACCTTTTTTTTTTTTAACTTAAGATGAGATGACTTGTCATTTTTAAATGGTCCCAAAACCACCAGCTGTTGGTGATGACATTACCTCAGCTTTTGCTCTCAAAAGCATTGGGCCTTTTGCTATCTGTCTTTGCTCACCACTCTTGTGACACCTTTGTTTCTGGTACAAAGGAATCTGTAGCTCCATCCAGTGTGGATAATATTCTGGGGCTACAGTTGAAAAAGGTTTGCAGTGAGACTTCTATTGGTCTTAAAAAAAAAAAAAAAAGTCATAATTTCATCAACCCTAAAACATTTCAGTATCCCTGGACTTTCCAGTACCTCTCAAACCCGAGGAGCAGAAGAACACAGTATGCTGCATCACTGGCACCAAAATCCAGCATGAAAGCCTCAAAAAGTTTGCAAAGTGACACTGTGGTTTCTGATCAGTCCTGGCAAAGACACGGCTCTCGCAGGTGGTTGTTCCTGTGCTGATCAGCTCCTGACTTTGCAGGCCCCTCTTGAACTTCTCTACAAGTCTTCTCTGCTCCCTGTCCCTCCACCTCAAGTGTGGCTCTCTAATGCTGACTCTATGAAAGCCAATGTTAATGCAGACTTCCAATGCTTTGTCTAAAACAGCTGCTGAACCTAAGAAATAACATTCTCATCCTTCCTCCGGGTATTTTCTGGTCCTCTAAGTTGCCTTGTGCTACAGACTATTCCAGGTAAAATCCGTGCCTCATCATCTCTCCCTCAGCTTCTCTCTCTCTTCTTTCAGGCTTGAAAATGAAACATAACCATACAATATTCCTACCCAGGGTTTTAATTATAACAGTAACAAGCCCAAATAATTATTAGCAACGGTCCAGCTCTGAAAGAATGGTGCAGTGCTGATCTAAGAAATGGTTATCAAACCATTTGTGTCTATCTTGACGCCCACGGTGCCTTGCTTTGGTCCAGTTAAGGAAGCATAAAGAGTCTTTGAAGTAGACTCAGCATGTCCTCTGCATATGTTTGCAGCTGGTTTACTGTTCTCATGGCCATAACAGACAAATAATTTTGTGTTTCTGACCTATATTTGTTGATACTAGCTTTCTTCCTTGGATGCTCCCTTTGTTCACTGTCCAAGCCCTTTCTGATTTCTTTTAGCCTCACTTCTTGCAAGTTCCTAAAAAGTGCCCTGACACAAATTTGCAGAAGTCTTCCAGAAAATCTTCTAAGAAAACACAGCCTTCGGAGAGCCGACGTGACAGCTTGCACAATTTATCCAGTCGCCTCTAGTTCCTATCCATCCTAGAAAGCCAATACTGCCTGTACATGGTCTGGGAGAGGAGGGGAGTAGTGGTATAGCCACAGATGGTGCTTCCTGCGTGATGCCCTTTGGAGAGCTGCCCTGTGCCTGCCACCCCCCGCACGTTGCTTTGACTCCTCGCCATATCTCACCGCTCACCAGGCCCAGATCCACACAGGCATTTCTGTGCCTAATTTTAACTGAAATGAAAGGGAGGCAGTGATCTAAATACTGCTAGCTCTTAGTCATTTGACAAGCCTTACCTCCCCCGGGCTGCCTTGCTCAGGGACGGCATGAAACAGCAGTCAGGGTAGTAGTTAAGGTAAAATACTGTCAGCTCATCTTTTTTTAAAAGCTCTCCAGAACTAGTTGGAGCATTTAGCCACCCACTCTGGCTCAACTCATGACTTTCTCCCCGTCTATGCAGCCTTCAATCGTGTTTACATATAAGAACTGCTTTTACCTGAAGATATTATTCCTTCATGATCTCTAGATAAAAACACTGGACACTGCACTGCACAGCAAAATGCACCATGGCAGGTAGGGTCAGGTTAAAAATGTTTGACTCCTCCTTTCATCAGCTCTACATCAATGGCATTTAAGCATGCTCAGTGGCACTACTGAGCACGTTTTTGACATTAGTGTCAAAATCTAGGTTTATGACACTATAAGGCCCAATAGTCTTATAGACCAACAAGATATTTTTATTCTTATTTTATATATCTAATTATCAACACCTGACATTCCTGAAGTTGACAGTACAGTTTGGAAATCTGTGGATGTCCCTCAAGCTAGCTGAGGAAAGAAGATTGTTCATTTCTATATTTTATACTAACCCATTTCTAATTGATTCCATATTTAAGTTCACATATTGCAGCATTTTTGTTGTTGTTTGCTTATTATTCACTTGACTTAGGTCAAATGACTAAGTATGACTTAAGTCAAACTTCGTAAAGGAAAATAGAATATAATTACTTCTGCTGATCTTGTGTTTTTATAAGGTCTGTCTCTATGAAATCTAAATTCTGGAACAAATCTAACCTTTCATCTTGTATACCATAATCTCTTGTAAAAGGCAGAAGCAAAATACAGACATATACTACAGAAAAAAAGCAAATGTTTTATTGATATGCATGTGACATTCAGAAATATCTGCTTGTTTTGGAATCTGTGCTCTAGTTAACTGGTTAACACATCCACAGAAGCATCCCCAGAATGCTGCAGGGTGTGCACCTCCTCCAGTGTCACGATCTGTAACACTGCATATTAAAAGTCTGGATGAGAAGGACTTTTCTGAGTCCTTCAAGTGCTGTGCGAACAAATTTAGCAGTTGGGATACGTTTACAAAAACAAAAAGCTGGGGATTACAAAACTGGAATGATCTTGCACTGTGTTTACATCTGTAATCAGATGGGGGAAGAAATGGCTTTTAAGACTTTATTTCTCTTTGTTTGTTTGTTTGCTTTTGTTATTGTTTTTATTGGCTGCTTTCCTGTGGCAGGAGAATATGGAAGATTTCTTTATTCTTATTCTGTGCTGCAATTTGATGAGACAGCTGGTACCCCATGCTGGAAGAACAGCTGGGAATAGTCATGTAATATTTCTGGGCAGTATAATACAAGCCAGAAATGTGTGTTCATCAGCTATCAGTCACCTTCCTTTTAATTAGTTTCAGATGTTGTATCTAAATACATAGCAAAAACTCAGCAGTCCCACACTCTGAAATAAAACATCCCAAACTGGATTTGTTTTGTTGCTGCAGTCCACTGGCCTTTAAAGAGACGGAAGTTCCAAAGACCTTCTTTTCAGAGCACACTCACAATAAATGTTAGCCATATTACAGTGTCCATATGAAATCTTGCAGTAAAAGAACTTATACCTATGGCCAAATCATACCTTACACAGAAAAAGTCTCTCTGAAGTAGAATTAACTGCATTTATGCAGAAAGTGCAGTTTAGTCCAACGTGGTTGTCTAAATTCCCTGGGCATTCAGGGGAGAAAAAAAAAAAAAAAAAAAGAGAGAGAGAGAGAAAGAAAGAAGAAGAAAAAAAAAGTGACCCATGCACCTCTCTCAAGAGTGGGTGATGTGCCCTCTGGGCCTGTGATTGCTGGGGGAGCCAGATGGCTACAACTCTTACTTCAATCAACACCTCTTTAGGAAAAAAAAAAAATAAAATGTTTGCTTCCAAACAAAGGACCTTGCAGGAAGCAAAAGCATAATAATACAGTAAAAAAAAAAAGTTGAGTAAAACCAGTCAGCTTGAATCATCTAATTCACAATTATTTCGTAAAAGGTGTTAACTCCTTATCTGCCCATAGCGTTACAGTCAAATAGGTTGGCTGAGCAAAATGAGACTAATTATCTCCCCTATAACTCATTATCTGAGAGTCTATTTTCCTTTAGATTATTGCTAATCATTAGTCTTAAAGGTAATACCTATCTTTCAAACAATAACAGGCTCAGTTAAACATATGTGATAGACACTATAAAGACTCCAAGGTTAGAAAAACATATTTTGAAAGCACAGTGTTATTATTTATATTATTATTTATTATTATTTATTTTTAACAGACTATCAGCCAAAGCAAATATTTTTATCACCAGACAAATCAGAAATTCCAGATAAAACTGTAGGATACAGCTGGTATTTCTCTATTTTTCTGTCTTGTTTGAAGCAGGATGAGGTTCACAGCTCAAGTGTAAAGATGCTGGCTGAAGAACTGCAGTCACTTCGGAGAAATACAAAGTCTATAGCATTTCATAACCTGCCCAGAATAAAAATTAAAAGGCAAACAAAGGAAAGGAGGTAGTTTATTGTATTGATATTGATGCCACATCACTGTCACTTGCTAAGATCACAAACAGACCAGTTTGTGTTAAAGCTTTTGCACAGTATTGCTCACAATGCATGATAAAATATGGCGAGACAGCTGTACCATCACTATATGTCACAGAACCAATACAAAAAGACTCGCATTAGCACTTATGGAGTCACATTTCTACAGTAAAAGCTGTACTTTTTACTTCTCCAGCACCAGGACGGCTTTATTTTTGATCTTTAAAGAAAGCTACAGTGATAAACAAATGCCTGTATGAGGAAGAGAAAGTAGAATTGAAATCATAAAGCTTTCACTCTTTTCATCCCACACATACGTTCATTCTTCTTCCCTCAAAGTCTGGTGGACTGCCAGGAACTGTGAAATCCGTGAGCCTGGCTGCAGGAGGGTCAATGAATCACAAGGAAACACTGAGAAGTGCACAAGTTAAGAAAGATATAACTATGGGCTTTCCAAAGGGTCCTTTTCCTCCTGCTTTGCTGGCTGTGTGCTCCATCATGCAGAGGCCTTATCTTCTGGGCCATCACAGCACTGGGTCTGCTTCCCCTTTCATGCCTTGGAGGCAATCATGAAGTGAACATAAGGCCAGAATTTCATCAAACGCATGAAGCTTTGTAATGTGATTCAGCTCTTTTATAATGAGGAGATTTTCCTATATCCAACTCCACCAAGCCAAAGGTATGAACGACAGCTTATTGTCAAGGTCGCAATATCTAGCAACTCATATCAAATGTAATGCAACTATAAACATGATTCCTTCACTGAAGGCTGTCCACAAAAAAAAAAAACAGGCATCGTAAGTCTCCAAATGCCAAAGAAACCACCCTGTGCTTTGAATTTTTTGGCTAGGATTATATTGATGGAACTATAATGGCAATATTAGAGTAAAAATTAGCCTGCATGTTTTTCCCCATATGGAGAAAAATGCATGTAATAATCCATAAGACCGTGATTTAGTGATTGTCCATAAACAAATGAGGCACAACAAATTGAAGTTACATGAAAGAAAGGGCCAAGGATTTTTCCCCCTTTTTCATTTACATGAAGTGAGTATGAATCAACATATAACCTGAAGAATGCAATGTGTATCCTCTGAGGAAGTGCGCGTTTTCAGTTTAAAGAGCTTTGGTGATGCATTAAGACATGTTCTATTTCTATTAAAGCCTATAAGAAATTTGCCCTTGACTTCAAATTGAAGCAGAACACTGACCTTGGTATCTAACTCAGGCTGGTCATTCACTGTTTTAAATTGCACTTAATTATTAGAGAAATGTGAAAACGATAAGGGAGTAAGAAGAAAAGAGCTTGAGCACTAAGAGAAGAAACATGAGAATTATTAGTTTACTTTTTTTTATTACATTTCCACTAAGAAAGCAAATTAAAATGTCATATAACAGAACCAGAGCAAGGACTATTAATAAAAGCACATGCTATTTTAATCTTTTCTTAGTTCAGATAATGAATGCTCACTACCACCATATTTACAGGTCTTGTTTGTATCTCAACACTGAAAAGCAAAAGTGCAAATGATTTACATCTCTCCCCGATAAGACTAGTCATATAAGATGACCAGAGAAACAGAATAATCCAGATGCTACAGCAACAAAACAAATTCTCTCATCTTTATTTTTTTCCTTCCTATAATGGACCTTTTTAACACAGCTAATTAGTGCAATCCATTCCTTCACAGAGAGTTTTGCAAGTGCCCAACTTCATGCAGTTTGTGAAGTATCACTACCAGCATTTTACAGAAAGGGAAATGGAGGCAAAGACAAATGCCTGGCCCAGAATCATACACTGTGTCAATGCCAAGTGTGAGACTGCCAAGTGTGGACATGGTAACTCCCCTCCGGTGCCTAAACCGGCCTCGCACTAATCTCCCAGAAATCTTCTCACACAAACAAGGTAGCCAATAGACAAAGGTAGCATTACTGAAAAAGAGTAAAACAACCAGGAGGGATGAGCCCTATGGCAAATGGATGTATAGGAGAAATCACTTAGCGGACAGTGATGATGAGCTTTTCCTTGCCCGGTGTCAGTCTTCTCCGTCTCCTCCACTCCTCACACCTCCCCAGCACCACTATCCATCCTTTACACTGCTGCCTGGATAATGCAGCTCATGTGGTAGCAACAGCTGGGGAGAGGGGAAGAGCTCAGGCCCTCTTGTTTGGATCCATGACCTGTGGGTTTTGGTGGCCCATGCTAGCGGCTTACAACCACTGTCACTGGCTCTGTGCCACCATCAATTTAATAGAATGGAATTGGGAGACATGAATATAGAAGTAGAGGAAGTAACTTAATTTAACTACCATGCTGTTGCATTTTTTCATGTCCTGG
>JAYECN011120874.1:0-33221 GCA_035222435.1 Microcambeva ribeirae
CGCGGCCCTGCCCGCCTCTCTCCGCGGCGTCTTTCTCTTTCCCCCTTTTTTCCCCTCTTTTTTCCCTTCTTTTCCCCCCCCCTCACTTGGATATGCCACGGGCCGATCCTGCTCTCCTGGGGGGAGTTTGGCGAGGGGACGCGCGGCGCCGCCCCCCTTCCCGCTGCGGGAGGCCCGGGGCACTCGCGAGCCCGGAGCTTGTTGCAGGTTTGGGGGCCCCGCTCCCCTCTCAGCGGGTGCTCGTGGTGCCGGAAGCACCTGGGACGTTTCTCCTTGGGGTAGGTGGCCCGTGGAGCCCCTTTTCACACTGAACACCTGCCGTGAGCGACTTAGATATAGTTCAAGGAAAAAAAGAATAGTTGTCTTCTCTGAGTCTTTTTTAGCCCCATCTTCAGACCCCTGGCGGTTCTCCCTGAGGTTGGAGAAGGTTTTGGAGGAGCTGCCTTTGATGAGCTGAGGAAAAAGAAAGATTTGGTGCTGCGCCCGCTTGGGTCTTGGCTTCTCGGCTGTGGAGTCCAGGAATGTCAGGCTGTGTCCGTTCTCACGGTTCTTTATCAGGCAGAAATGTGTTTGGGAAGGACCTGTGCTTGTTTTTCCTTGCATTTTGCGGAGGCAGCAGATGGCAGTGACTTAATGGTTGCACTCATCAAGGAGAGCCTTGGGCTACTACATCAGTAGTTGCTTCGCAAAAGAATTTAGGTTTTTCTCTAACTTCACGCTTTCACTGCAGGCAGGTAGTTTCATAACAATCTTATTAAATGAGTCTCGATGCAACAACACTTATTGTGGTTCCAAAGCACTATGGAAGTTGCTTAGAGTAACTTGACGCTTGTTGTTTCTCCTGCTTGCCAGTGCCTGGAAGGGACCCTCTGAGGTGGCTGCAGCAGCTGCTCGTTGGGGATGCAGTGGCCTAGCAGCGTCCCAGAAGAAGGTCTTGGGACATCGTTTTGTTCCTTCCTTTCTTTTTTTCCCTCTCCTCCTAGCTGTGTGTCCCCTCCTCTCTCTCTCTTCACCGTTGCAGAGCCCAGTGGTTTCCAGCCATTTTAGCGAGGTTGGTTTCCTAATCTAGCTCCTTGGCTCCTTGTTGGGAGAGTTTTGTTGTTTGTGAGCTGCGTGTGCTTGCAGAGGGGCACGAGCCCCCGGAGCATGCAGGGACCAAGAGGAAGATGAAGGGAGGTCTCACGTGTTGTTTTTCAGCCCTTACATATTCTTGTGAAGCTGTGCTTTCTCTTTTAAATGCCATGTTGGTTTACACTTTTCGTTTTTGGTGTTTCTTTCCCTTTCAAAGCTTGCCTGTGTTTCAGTGGTTTGGTGGCCGTTGATCAGATAGCGGTGTAGAAGGTGACTCCTCTGCTGTGGGGTTATCCCAGGCAGTGACAGTGCGTCTCGGGATCACTTTGGGTTGAGGTTTCTCTCCTAAGGTGTCTGTCTGCAGCCTGAAAATGAAGACTCTTCTCTTCGTTTGCCTTTCAGCCTGTAAAGAATGTTGTGAGCTGGTCTTAGACTTAACACTTTTTAAATTAAAAACTGTCAAATGTAATTTTTACCCTAGGCCACCTGACAGTTTGTTTGGACAATAGCAAAAAGAAGATAGTTGCATCTGAAAACTGGTGGTTGGCAAAAGACAGCTGTGGGGAATGAGTCTGTGCAAGTTAAATGAGACTTTTTAAAAAAGTTGGAGTAAATGTAAAACTCCGGGAAGTTGCTGTGTGTGTGTAGATAGTGTCAATGAAGAGAATATTTGGATACTACTTCACTGCAAGGCAAGAAAGACTGTAGATGCAATTTGGCTGCAGAATCAGCCCTTTTTTATAGGCCTTTAATGTGATCTTACTTCTCACACTGAACATTCTTCCAGAGTGGGTATAGTTTGCAGCTAAGAGCTTTTAAGAGCCTCAGGTGGTTTTTCTTCATTGTGTGATACAGAAAAGCTAGAATGCCTTTAAATTGGAGCAACTGGGCAGAGCAACTCCTTGAAACCTTTCCTTTGAGTTCATAAGTTATAGGGGATGGAGAAGATGTGCTTGTCTTAGGCAATTTGAGTGCAATATGAACACTGCATTTCAGTAGATACTGTTTTTGTTACCTTGGATACCTTCAAAATGAGTCTTCCCTGTTTTTTGCTGGGTAGTTCTGAATGAAAAGGACCAAGAGTGTTGAGTCCTTGGCTAATAAATCAGGAGCATCTTGTGATGCAGCTACTTCACCACTGATTTAGTGAAATGTTAATTCGGCCCAGAAGGTCTTTCTGTCTTGCAGGTGCAGAGCGCTGCTCTTCATTTCAGGTTTTTGAGCCAGACGGTAATCCCGCTTTCTCACTTTGCTTTCTCCCTGTGAGAATGAGAAGGATCCTCTGACACTGGAGGATATGGGGATCAGAAATAGTTGGCTTCATCTCCTGAAACAGCAGCAACAGTTGATGTGACTTTGGAGCTTGCATTGTCATTGTGCATAAAGACTGCAATTGTTAAACCCCTTTTTTTGTCCTGCTCGTTAAGCTAATTTTCATGGGTTATAGTATAAATCTATGAAATATTAATATAGTTGCTAGATAAAATATTTGCACCATTAATGGTATTTTGCATTTAAAGCAGAACTGAGCTTTAAATGTTGAATTTTGAGGTAGGAAACATTAGCAGGTATGAAAGCATCTTAACCAGCGTAGCCCTCGTTTATGGCTTGTCGGTGACCATAACTTTACTGTTAAAACATACTTTAAACCAGTGATTTAGTAAATTGATGCCAACATTGTTGAGCTTTACTTGCTTTGTACTTGCGAAGATTACATAATATGCACAGCGTTTTTGTGGTATAGCAATAACAATAGATATTAATCTACATAACGTTCCTGAGGCAGAAGGGTAACTAATTTTTCTACCATAAGACAGTTGTGGCTAAAGCAGGATTAGAGATCAAGGTCTTGGCCTCCTGTTACTTTCTTCATCCCGAATGGTTCTGTAGCAGCTTTATGGCAGTGATGGTGTAACTGAGTGTAAATGCTGTACTTTCTGGAAAAATAGCATCCATCTTAACGCTGAAGGCTGTGTTGGGACCAAACAAGTTAATCTTACTGTTTTGGGTTTGGAGAATAGTCATGCTCACACATGCCCCACTGGTGGCTAGAAACATCTGGGCTGCGGCAGTGAATGACTCTTTACCTGCCCAAAGATGCAAGTAATTGAGGGTTGTGGATTAAACATAGCCTGTGGGTGGGTAAGGTTTAAAAACCCACAAATTGTGGACTGAATTGGCCATCTCCTCCCATGGTTATAGTCGATTTTTATGCCATTAATTCTGCGGCGGCAACAGTCGGTCTCACTTGCCGGTGAGCTCTTCTGGATGGTCGGAAAGCTGGAAAATGCACCATAAGTCTTGCCAAAGGATTGTTTTCCCCCCCCTACTTTCTAAGGGAGACTGACTAGGTGATGAGCCAAAGGCACCTGCGCTGGGCACAGGTATAGGGAAACTTGGTCGTCTCTCAGGAAAAAGGGATAATTCTTCCCCATAGCTGAAGCTGAGCTAAATAATAAAAAATACAGTGCCTTTTTTAAGTTATAAGTTAAAGACTGTGAGCAGCAACAGGAGAAAAGTGGTAGAGAGGCTGGAGACGAGGCTGGAGCAGCCCCTGGGGCTTTTCTCCTCAGGCTTTGCTGCTTAGCCAAGATTAGCTCAGTTCTCATCCTTAAGCTCCTGATTTTTCTTCGTGGTGCTTAGGTGGTGTAAGCCCAACTTATTGCTGGCTTTTGCAGTTAGCGCTTGCATAGCAAAACTCTAAATACACTTAAAAAGTCTTAGGTGTGGATGAGTTGCTCCCTTTGGCTACGTAGCCGGAGGAGGCACTAGGTGTAGGTGCCCTTCTTGCCTCCGTGAAGCTGCGTGCAGGACGGAGCAGCGCGCGAGACGCTCAGAGGGGACAAAGCCAAGTCCTAACAGTCCCAGTACTTTTGCTGGCCCCAGGTGGTTTCTCTCTCTCTTTTTTTTTTTTTTTTTTTTTTTTTTTTTTTTTTTTTTTTTTCCCTCTTATTTGTTTTTGGGATGGTTTGGGAGGTTTTGTGATGCTGTTGTGCTGTTCTTGGCATGCCACTGCTTGTGGTAGCTGGTTATTTGCCAGCTTGGCCTGGGCCGCTTGGCTTAGCAGAAAGACTTATTTGCCGAGTCCGTTCCCTGCAGCAAAGTGACCCTTCTTGCCTCTCGCTACTTGGGCTCGTGGGAGGAGGATCAGGAAGTGCCCCGGGCTGAGTTCATGGGCTGGTGCGGCGCTCTGTATGGCAGGTTTTGCAGTAGAGATGCTAGCAAAATCACCGCCTGAACGTGGAAGCCATTGGGCGAATATGTAGGGATCACTTGGGAGAAATCCTGTAGGCGTGGTGAAAGGATCCCAAGGGCTTTGAACTGAAGGACAAAACCTGTCAGGACGGTATGAGGGGAAGATGTTTCTTTCCTTTCTCTACCATGGTAGGGAAAACGGGGGCAACTGTGGTACACAGAGGTCTGATGGGGAAGGCGATTTTCTTTGGTGAGATAGTTGAATGTTTTGAAAAGCAGCAACTTGGTCAATTCTGTGCGTAGAAATATCAGATAGTTTGTGTTTCCTGCCGCTTACATTCGCCTTTCTCTGTGCCTGGGGGAGATGAGATCTCTGCACCTCTGATGCTGCTTTAGGTTGTCATGGCTGGGATTGAGTGACCTAAAGAGTTATATAGCCAAATTATGTGCTGTCCATATGTTCTGGCATGGAGATGATGTCTAGACCATCTTTCTTGTACTATGGCTTTCCTGCATATGCATATGACTCAAGGGTCTTGGGTTGTTTTGTTCTTTGGGAAATGTTTTCTTGCTTGAAAAAGCTTTGAAGTTCTGCTTATTTTTAATGTATAGAAATTAATAAATACCAGAGAATTGGCTGAATCAAATGCTAAGGTAATAATCATTGCATTTTGAATTTTGCTTCATTTTTTTTAAGCTTTTGATTGGTTTAATTTTAAAGCCTGTGAAGTTGGTTGCTATGGTATATATGTATGCATTTTGTGGCATACACATTTTTTTCTTCCCAGTTCTGTTAGCTGGTGGTTTCCTCTGATCACAGGATCCTTCCACAGGTAGGAAGTGCCTGTAGTCTTGGCTTACGAACAGAGATCTTTCCTTCCCAGGTTACAGTACACTGAAGCCCTCTTCTCTTCATCAAGACACTGCTTGAATAATCATATTTTCTTGCTGAGCAAAGGCAGCTCTCCTGAATACTGTGTCCTGGCATGCTGGATGCCTGGAAATCCAGCCAATGGGAGCTGAGGAATTTGCCTTCGGTAGGGAGGGCGGACTCTGCGGTACTGTGTGTTTGGGGGGTGAGGGGGAAGATTTTTATCTTTTCCCTCTAGATAAGCATGTCTCAGCCCTGTGATCCTAGATCTCATGCATTTGCAGTTGAAAACGCATTGCTTGGTTGTAACGTCTGAACTTCTGCCTTAACTCAAAGCAGGCGTTTGAAGTCTTTATCGTCAACGCTGCAATTTAAGACAAGTGGTACGAGTCTGAGGTCTCTTGTCTCGGCTAATACAGAGACCAACAAACATGCTGAGATCTAGAGGCAAATGTGTCCTTTCTGCATTTGTTTTTATTTGCATCTTTGCCTGAAACTATCTCTAAGAACTGCTGCGGTGGCCAAAAAACAGCAGTTTGTATGTTAAATCCTGGTGGTTGCTGTGCCCAGCTGCAGTTTTTTCCTCTTTGGGCTGGTAACAGTGGTGGATTGTGTGGTGCTCACCAAGGAATTCCTTGAGCCCTTCGGGGTGGACTGGCTGTGCAGGAAGTTTCTTTGACTTCTCAGGAGTTTTGAGCATTTTCTAGGGGACACTCATGGTTACGTTGGTATAACTAAGTACTTCACAGGTACATAACAAAATGGATAAATAAGTTATTCTCTGCCCAAATATCCAAAACCATTCATAAAAAATTACCTATTTATGTTTAACAAACAATACCTAGCTTAACCCAAATAAAACAGGCATGTCTGAACTGTGCAGGTAAGTTGCTCTTGTCCAGAGCAAGGCAATGTTGCTGTTGAGACCTCTTGCATCTCACTAAAGGCTCCTCAGCTGCCTTCATGCTCAGTAGTTTGATAATTGGGACCGACTTTGCTAACCTATTGCAAATCCAGTCCTGGTCGCGCATGATAGAATACTTTCTACCAAGTGCACTGCAAATCAGTGTTGGCGGAACATGCTTTCTTTTCACGATAGAGAAGCTGCTCTACAAAAAAGTTAATAAAATTTAGAAATAGCAAAGCAAAACAGTTTGGCTTGTACGCTGGCAGTAACAACCCAGACTTGAATTGAGCTCAGTCAACTCTTGTTACTGTTTTTCAGCTGAGTTGAAATAAGATCTGGAGAAATTTCACAGGAAGTCCTTTCATTATCTGATTTATTTATTTATTTATTTATTTTTGTAATAAGTGGGATAAAGTCCCACTTTATCCCACTTATCAGGAAAACTAATCAGGAAAAAAATCAGGAAAATCAGGAAAAAATCAGGAAAACTAATTGCCTTCAAGTAAACACACTGCACCAACCTGGTTGCCATCGCTTGCGACATGCATTGTACGCGTGCAGTTCTTAACCATGTTCATGGTGATTTAAACCAATGGATATTAATGCAATCCTTCTTTGTAGAATTTGGGCGAGCGAGTCGAAATCTGCTCTCTTTTCACACCAACGGGAGCAGTTTGAACTCTGGCAAATGTAACTTGCAGTCATCCTATTATATTTATTCACATAGGGTGTTCCATTGAGCCTCCTGCTTTTCTAGTTCTGAGTTTTGAATTGATGCTGAGAGTTCCTTCATATTTTCAGTGTGTAGAGACCCGTTACAGATGAATAGTCTCCTGAAAGGCCTAAGTTCTTATGTTCAGTGTGGCGTATATCTCGCTGGTATTAGTGATATTGGGGAGTCCGCTTTGATCGCATTTTAAGATGCTTTAACTGAGAATTTTGTTTCTTTTGAAATGAAACTGTATTATGATAAGTAAAAGCAGCTTCAGACTGCATTTCAGTAATAGAAATACATCGCAACTAGTGGTGTTAAAGAACATTTTATATTTTAACTAATGGTGTTGAAGAATCGTAAAGTCCTTGATTTACATTTTATAGCTGACTGTCGAAGTGCCACCTGACTGACTACAGTAGTGCAACGTATAGGAAGGCAGCTTTAGTGCAAAACCAGAGAAATTCAGCATGCTGCAAAATAACGTGGTTTAAATGGGGATTTATTTTGGCAACCTTAAGCACTAATGTAGCAGAATTTATATCTAGCACGTATTTGAACACAGTTTGAGATGCTCTGTATATTTTGAAAACTTTATTGCCTCATTATAGAACTTTTAAGTGCATTATTGTTCTGATCTCAAATCGGCCCAAAAGAGTCTTTCTCAACTGGACTTTAGTTCTCAGAAGCTGGACTCGAATGAGGATTTCTCTTACGCTCCTGTGTCGCTTAAGGACCTGGGAGTTGCTGCTGAAAACTATTCCACTCTGGTATCCTCAGCTGCAGTAGTAGCATATTTATAGGCAAAGCAGCGAGTCTCTCCTGGCCTCGGGAGAGGAGATGAATTTTTATTCCACTTTTGAGTGTTACAATTTTGTAGAAGTTGCCTAAAATGAGTAGCATCTATCAATGGCTACCACATGGGTTTTTTTTTTTTTTTTTTTTTTTTAAACAAAAGTCTGACAACGGAGCAAGATGTAGCTATATTTATTCTTTCTTGTACAAATCCTGAACATACACCTAATTTATTTGCTGGCAAGTGCTGCTGTGTCAGAAGAGGACCATGCGGTGCAGGAATATCCGAGTTACCTCCGAGTTACCTGGTGTTTCGGGTACTGTCTTACCCCTTGGCGCTGGCTCTAAGCGCTAGAAATTGTGATGGGAGGAACGTGGAAGAGCTGCTTTTGTCTGGTGGCTTGAGGATATCGTGTCGGATTGAAATTTTGCTTCAGCCTCTATTTTCTTTAGAGCAAAACTGCCTTGTTCTGGCCCAGGAGGGAGTCAGTGGCTACAAGAACAGTGATATTCTGCTTTTCTACAAATGCCTGAGGCTCTCATCAAAAAGAGCTGCGGGGTGGGCTAGCGTACTGCTGCCCTCAAGAGCTTCTCTGTTCTTAGATCGAATCCTCATGTGCCTGGTAAATATTTGGGATTCTCTCGCCATTGGCATTTGTCCTTCAGGAAAAAGCAGAGCTCCTCCTTTTGGTGGGATGGAGGGCCTGGGAGCAGCTCGGGAGGAGGGAAGAGCCACAAGCGCCTTGTCTGCCTGTTAAAATCTCTTTAAACTACTCTACTATCTGCAGTAGCAGTGTCTTTAAGCTGCGTGTAATCCCTGACGAGCTGGAGGCGGCGAGAGCCTGCGACACGCGTGGCACGAGGGCAGCCGTGGGAAATCGGGCTTGTCCGAGCTGAGGTGGCCTGAGTGCGGCATTAAAATGTTGCAGGTCTTCAAAGTGGGTGTCTTGTAGTTGACTACTTGCACGTGGCAGCCTCTGTAACTGGGGCCTGGGGGGGTTTCCTCAATTTTTGCAGCAAGTCCTAAGCTGAAATTTAATCTCCCAAGATGTTTAATATATTGCTAGTAATCCGTTTTTAAAACAACGTGACCTCCCGATTGACTTCATTTGGACTATGTTTCTCTTCATTTGGACTATGTTTCTCTTCATACTTAGAGATGAGAACTTAACACCCTGGGCGTCTATTTTGCTGGGTGTTTCTACTAGTTTATGCCCTAATTTTGAGGCGGTCGTGTAGTCAATAGTACGAGGCTGTGGGCCTCACTGTGAGGCAGCACCAGGGACCATGTAAACACATCTGATTTGGAGTATCGACATCTGATAGTATGTGATGAGTGTATTTGGGAGGTATTAAAATAGCTGCAGTGGGACTACTGCGGGAGGATTTGAGATCCCACCTTTCCCATAAGGGGAAACAGGATTAGGCTTTTTTTTTTTTCTTTTTTTTTTTATTTTTACTGTTTATGGAATAAAATGGCCTCTCTGGTCTCTCTTGCGAAATGTTTCCCTATAAAAGTTTCTGAACAAGCTGCTCAGCCCTTCTGCAAGGAGCAGTGTCTCTGGATAAAACGCTGTGTGTTCTGGCTGCAGCTCTCATGCCCCAAGAGCCCATTGCAATCCATTTACCTCATTCGTTCCCGCGCTGTTTATTCCAGTTTTAACACCCAGTTTTGAAGACGGGATTATCTCCAGCATGTGTTCAGCCCTTTGGAGGAAGGGAGGACAGCATGTGCTTCAAATTAGCCAAAACTTCATTTGTGCCCTTTGTAACGCCGCCTTTGAAAGGCGCAGGGATATTCAGTAATGACAGTAATATATGGGCTAATTATACATACGTTGCGGGTTTCTGCTTCCTTAGCTGAGCGTTTCCTTTGTCTAGCATTAAAAGATGATTAAAAGCTTTTAATCGGCCTTCCCTGGGGGGTTCTGCGCTTTTAGAAATGTCTTTTTGGAGGTTTGCTTGCCTGGCTCACCCTCCGTACCTAGTTCTCGTCCCACTTGTGATTGTCTTTCAGAGGAGGTTTTTGAGATGATGTCTTGCAGACGAGGCTCCACGGAAGAGCCTTCTCCTCAAAGCTGTATCTTGCCCTATTCCCAGGAAAGGTGAATTTTAATGCCTTGGGGTTCCGCAGGGTAGTGCTCGCCGTGGAAACAGGCTCAGGGACTCTCTGGGCACAGGTCCCACGTTGGGTGGTGCTGGGGGTTAAAACTCTGCGCCCATCGCATGTGGCTCCCAAAATGAACTCGCATGAGCTACCCAGGGAGGCTAATGGAAAGCTTGCTTTAATGAACCCAGACTAATTACTCCATTAACTTTTTGATAAATACACAGGAGACCTCAAGTTGCTTGCAGATTATTTCAAATACATATACATATATATATATATACACACACACATATATATATATATAGCAGAATTTTTAAATCTTCTGCATGTAATCAAAACAACTGGAGACACTTGGTGTGCAGCTTTCTGCTTCACACGGCTTTGTGTTACAGATGGCCTCCAAATATATAAAGCTTAAGACTTAAACGCTTCCCAAAATATCAGTTGTGAAAGTTTTGGCAAGAAACTCAGCTGAATAAATGAGTTTGGGAGAGGAGAGAGCATGAATTTTTTAGAATAATTCTTCTGTGTGGGCCAGTTAACTGGGTTGCTTCAATGTGATCCATTTTCTGCTTTTGTTCTAGGACCTGTTTTGTGCTTTTGGTGTAGCCCAAAAGAAGGCCGACGTATGTGGTTTTCTGAAGAGGAAATGGGTCTTGCAAATATTTGCTCGCAGGAGTGCGTTCTCTGCGCTCTCTGTTAAGGACCATCTCTAACACTAGCTCAAAATCGGTTTCTCTAAACTTTTGTTGTCTGGATTTCAGCGGAGTTGACGTTAATATTACATATGTGTCAGGCAAGCGGCCAGTCCCTTGAAGGGATAAAGCACTGTGATTAAACTGGTTTATATTTAGGAATTTGGAATAAATTTAGGCTTTTTTGCTGAGCTCTCTTGCAGCCCAGCAGTGCATGCCCATGGTTATGTGCAGACGGGTACTGAATGTGTGACACGGGTTGAGAAGCAAGGGGCTTGCTGGCAAAGAAAAAAAAAAAAAAAGAAGTAGGAAAGAGGTAGGAGCCTCATGGCTGTGTTAAAGGATTTGCAGGGATTGCTGCTGTCTCCGTAGGTGACTGTCGGGTCGTGCAGCTTGATGGCACATGGACACACAAGCGCCCGCGTTGGGGCTCCCGCTAGAGACTCGCAGCCCTCCCTGACTCTGCTGAAATGGTTTTGCACTTACAGACAGCCTGAGTAGAGCCTCTGCCCTGGAGCTTTTCTGAACGGGGCCTGGCACACCGCAAGGTAGGAGGGCTCCACTTCAAAAGCTGCTTATTGCTCCTCAAGAGCTTATCGTGCTTGGAGCCTGGAGAGGAGGCTGTTGTCTGCAGTCAGCCTGATGAGCGGAGCCAGAGAAAGTTTGTAAAGGAGTTGTCCCTGGAAATCTGCTGGTTTGCAAAGGGAGTCAGGACACAGCATGGAAGCGACGTGGTTGTGGGGTTTCTATTCTGGCAACATCCAGTTTTTCTCCTGTTGCACGTAACCTGACACATCCTTTGCATAACTTGTTCATCCCTACTGTACAACCAGAGAGTAGCAGCTGCTCAGTGCTACATTAGTGTAGCGCTTCCTTTGAGTTTTTGGAATGATCAGCGCAAGCACAATTTGTTCTCCCTGTTCCTTCAAAAATGATAGCAGGGAGATTTGACTCTCGTACTTTAGCCCAGTTTAATAGTGCATTTTCCTTGGTCTCTTATCTGGCCTTTAGCATTTTTGTGCCTAATGCTTCCTGCATGCTTTGTTTCACTGTTCATACAGCTCCTGTTGGGAAAAAAGCACAGCTGACTTTATACATTATCAGGAGATTATTTTTTTTAAGCGTGACTAGAGATAAAATTAACTGGCAAGTCGCAGGGCTGTGCACTGCGCGGCGCCTTGCGAAGACAGCTCACGTTCCCCTACTAAAAACGACCGTGGGCAGTGATATAAAAAGAGCTGCGAGAGCAGGGGTGGGCAAGGACTGAACTATCTCATCCAGGAATGGATAAAAGAGGACACGATCCAACCTCCCAAGTGGTTCTGTATCAGAGAGCCTTTTAACGCACGAGTCCAGTGAATTCTTGCTACCACTTCTCAGTGCTCTGGCTTGCGGCCTGCTTGTACGGCATTTACAGACGCGCGTCGGTAAACTGCTGTAACGGCTAAGGAAGCGATTTGTTTGCTGCAGGCTTGCAATTAGCCACTGGTGAGAAGGTGGGGATCGAATATAATGAACTACCTGTTGGTGCTCAGTGGCTGCTTTGATTCTGAGTTGTTTTCGGTACCCTTTTCAGCTAGGTTTGCGGGCTGCGCCTCAAGGAGGAGCAGCAGCTGTTGAGCCACGGAGCGTGTCAAGGACTTCAGCAATGCAGGGAAATCTTTTGAGTGCTGGCAAACCCCCTCCAGGGTTTTTACTGCCATGCATGCCTTGTGAGGATCCCTTAGGCTGCAGGATTTCCGCGCTGGGCAGTAGGGCATCTGCTTGGGTCTCGTGCTGGTGCCAAATCTTTCGTCTTGCTGATGTCGCCCGGGCAGCAGCTGGGAAGCAGGCAGGCCACGGACCTCCGGGCTTCGCAGGAGCAGAAGGGATGAGCTTGTGATGTTCCTGAAGGATTTTCATACAGGCAGCTCCATTCCGTTTTATTTTATTCTTTTGCTAGTCTTCCCTGGCTGATAACATAAGCTGCTGAAAGGTACCTGCAACCTGAATTTTCATCCTCCTGCAGAGATGTCCTGGACCAAATAGCAGGGGTTGCTTAGTGCATTCAAACAGCATATACTTAGGTGAAATGCCACCTTTCCTCGCGCTGATTTGAGCTGTTGCTCCCTCTCTGCCCCAGACCCTTCCTGTTGCACGCGGAAAGCCGGTTGCCTGTGGCTTTGTAGGGACTGAAAATTAGGAATAGAACATAATGTTCAACTGCAGTATAGCCTTGCAATAAGTAGTCTTGCTCCCGGCTATTGAGCCATGTGTTTATTGCCTGATAACTCTGACTAATCAGTGCTGGAGCTTCTGGATAAAGCAGATAAAATAGTTTTTCAAAACTGAAGTGCCTGTGAGGGAGGAGCAGTGACTTAGCGCTGTCAGACAGAGCTAAGACCCCTAAACCTCAGCAAAAGGGGCTTTTGATTTATGCCGCAACACTACAAGTGGTAGGAGAGACTTAATTATTAGAGACTGTCTTTCCAGGAGGTTAAAATATGAGACGCTTTTTTTTCCTTTGCTTTCCTTACTTTTCTTTCTCCCGCTGTTGCTGGTGAACGTGAAAAGTGAGTGCAGGTGGCTGAACGCTCAGATCCAAGAACTGCACCAGTGTCACCAGTTGCAGAGCTTTTGCTGTAGGATCATTTGCATCCGCATTTCTTGTATGCTGAATTCTGCTTAGTTTTGCCCTGTGGTGGGGGTCAGAGGCTTGCTGGCTGGAATGGCTTTGCAGTATTTTCTCTGGTGTTGCTTATTTGCTTTTCAAGTCTCAGAAATGTTGAATCTTAATGCAGTTTTTGTAGTCCCAGGCGCGCATATTGAAATGGATGTTCTTGCTTCACAAAGCAAGCGCTTTGATTTGCCGTGGACTTCTGGTGGCAGATGGAAATGTGCTTAAAAGGGATATAGACTTTATGAAAATGCTTCCTCATCCTTTCTAGCCAAGACAGAAAGGTTGTCTGCAATTTTCTGGTGACCTCTTTTTAATGACCATGCAAATTAACATGCAGATTAATTACTGGCTGCTGGAGACCGGGTTTGCAAATGCCAAATGCTAATGTGCAACAGACTGGGAGATCCCCAGCACCTGCAAAAACACTGGCACAATTTACTTTTTTTTTTTTTTTCTTTAGCAATCAGGTATTTTCAGTGGAGAAATGAAATGAAGAAGCCTTCAGAGAGAACTGTGAGGTTTGCACCACTGTAATGTGGCTTGTGGGAGATGAAGGGGAGGCCTAATGTGTCATTGGGGAGGGGAAGTCAGTAAGGGATCGAGAGCAGGGTTTTGGTGGGAGGTCCGGTGGCCAAAATCTGCCATCACGGAACTGGGAATTGCTTGGTAGCCTCACCCGAGGGGACCAAGGCAGCTAGCTGGCTGTCCAGTGGCTCTGGTGGGGAAAACTTGAATCTCATATTTGATATTTGAGGCTTCCTGTAAGGAATAATTTGGAGATATTTCCAGACAAGTTCACCTAAACTAGCTGTAATGAAAATTACTAAGAAAAATTACTAAAATTACTAATTACTACTTTAAATAGCCTCTCTGGAGGAGCTGCTGTTTTGTGTAGTAACACAACTATGAGGAAATACTTTAGTTGGCATTTCCAGCATACTCATTAATGTTAATGATTACTTAAAACTGAGTTCTTTATTAAGTGTTGATGCACAATTTACCTTCCCTAAGCGACTTTGGGCTTACAGGTAGGGCCAGTTAATTTAGCCAAATTATAGTCCAAAATGCTCTTGTGAAAATAACACCTTTGGCCCCCGAGGCATTTACTTATTTCAATGTCAAAAAACATCTCATCTCTCCAGCACCAGCACTGCCCGTTACCAAAGACCGCGATGGTGGATTCAGTAATGTTTTTGACACAAGCTGCATAGATATCTTAATGTTTGTTTTTTTTTTTTCCAGATGGCAACTTGTTTCTAGCACTGGCTCAGGCAAGTGGAGGGTGGCAGGGCCAAGCGGGGCCCGAACAGGAGGTGGCTTTAGTAGTCGTGTCCTCCTGCCCGCCCCAAGGCCGGACGTCACCGCCAAGGTGGCTGACCGGAATCTACCTGCAACTCTAGCTGTGATAAAGCCAACTTGTGCCAAAGCACGAAGCTCAGAGCCGGATAAAAACTTCCAGTGAACCTATTTAAATGGGAAGAAGTTTTTTTAAAAAATGGTGTGAATGTCTCAAATTCTAGGATATTTTTGCACTGACTTCATTTTTCCACACATAGCAGTGTGTGTGTTTTTTTTTTTTTTTTTTTTTTTGTGAGAGGCCTTAAATCTTCCTTCCAGGAAGACTTAAAGCATTTTGGCACGCTGCCTGTCAGTGCCGTGCATTGCAGCGCCGCTGGGTAAGGCCTCATAGCTGGGCACCTTTCTTCACTCTCCCGCCTTCCTAGTGTAAAGCATCGCCCTGCTAATCCTGCTTCCGCTGCAACTTCACATAGAAGTTGTGGAAGAAGGATCAAGTTTTCTATTCAAATAACAGATGGATTAACTCAGATTTGCTTATCTTGGAGGACTGTGAGAACCGGCTTCCCGCTGAGCCCCACCTGCGGGAGCGCAGCCGGCTTGTTCCGACACGGCCTCCCACCGCGGAGCAGCCCTGTCGGAGCCGTCGCGCTCCCAGCACCGCAGGGCGGTTTCACTCAGGTTTCTTTGAGCAGCCCTTAGCGCCGAACAGTGGCAGTTTTGGTGTCTTGTCCGGAAGCAAGACCGCAGCGGTCTGGTTTGGAAGCGGTGGGTGGGAGATGGGACGCTCCCAATGCGCCTTGGGGAAGCTCTTCCTCCGGTTTGGATTCTCTGGATCCAAACTGATGGGTTATGATCCGTCTACAAAACCTGCTGTTCCAAGGTGAACCAGGTGAGCTGAGAACAGCAGAGCTGGCGTCTGTCCCTGTAGACCGAGCAGGTTGTGTTGCACCATCTTCCCTAAAAGCAAATCACAAGGAATCTGGCCACCGAGCACTCGTGCACGTGCCGCTGTGCGCGCTGCCCTCGGCAAGTCACCCTCGTTGGCCCTTCTGGAGCAGAGAGGCTGGACTCGGTCCAGGATCGGTCACTGGAAAGCACGTGGCTCTAGAAGGGAATGTGTGCTTTAATAATGTGTTTTTTCTTCACAGTTTCACGTTTGTGAACAAGCGGAGCAGCCCAGATTTCCTGAAAGCTGTTGTCTTGCTGCACAGAAGCAGTCGGTTGCTGGAGGACGCAGGGCTGTCGTTGCCCGAGTGGCGAGATGAGGGAGAGTACGGGCGCACCCCGCAAGCGGGTTTGCGTGGGCAGAGCTCTGTCCTGCATTAAACCCCTCCTGAGGGTGTGAGCCTGAGGGAACCGGCAGCGACAGCCTGTGCAGCACCAGGCCTGGGAGCCCCATCACACCGGGTTTTGTACCGCAGGGCTGGTCGGGTTTGGTGTCGGGGCCCTGACAACATGGGTTGCAAAACGCTGCGTTTGCAAGTCTCATACTCTAAAATACAATCACAAATACAACTGTGTAGGAACAAGTTAGTATGGTTTTTCTTTGTTTTAACCTCTCCTTTTTTTAGGGAACTACAGTGCTGCTAGCGCAGGAAAACGTGTACAGTACAGTGGAGACCTCAGAACAAAGCCTTAGGTTTCCTGACATTAATCCATAGTTCACTATCGCTTTTTGTGCAGGTTGCCCAAACAGTTAGCAGCTGCTCTGGCAGAGCAGGATTTTTGTTTATGAAAGCAGCCCTTTGGAGAGTCGGAGACAAGCTGCTCTTCCAGCCTGTATGGGTCATTTCCTACCAACTTTGGGCCCTTTGTTCTCCTAGGGTCAGAGCTGCTCCCATGACACCAACGTTACCATTGCGGTTGTCCTGTCTGGCGTGGGAGTTTTTCCTACCTTCCTGCCTCCCGTTAGGCATAATTTGAGTACATATGGCCCGTGTCCCCAAAAAAAACCCAGAAGCTGGAGGGAGCAGGTCCATGATAGCTCAGGTTGACCCAGGTTGGTCCCGCCGTGGTCCTGTGTCGTTCCTCCCCACAGCGGCACCGGCTCTTGTACAAGGCTGTCATGAGCTGCTTCCACTCAGTGGAAAGCAGAAAACCAGGCAAAAATTCCCTGCAGAAGTTTCAAGTAGGACGAGGAGGTTGGTTCTGAGCAATAGCTGGTGAATAGCCGGTGGAGTGTTGGAAAACTACAGTGTGAGCCACAGTAGGCATCACCTAAATGGCTTTAAGTACACCTAAAAAGAACTTGAAGGAAAATCTTTGCTGTGTAATATAGGTGCATCCAAAGCTCTTGTCGCTGAGGATGGTTCCGTGGGCACGTGTGCTGCTTCTCTTGGTAGGGATCCTTCTCCTGACGCTTCCTGTTCAGTGAATGTGGCAGTGGAATAGCAGCACTTGGGAGGCTGGAGACAACAGGGTTGTGTAAATGCAGATTTCCCACCGTACTGCCGGGCCGCTTCAGCTCCACTGAGTACTTCACACGGATCTTGACTTGGAGTTAATTGTTTTACAGTTCGTTAAGGAAATAGGATAAGCCAAAGTGGGAGAATTTCTCTTGTGCAGAAGCAGGTTGAACTGCATGTTATTCCTCAGTATCTCCTCTGTGGATGCCAATGTCAAGGTTAGTTTAGGAAGTTGCTAGATTATCCACTTATAAATATGGCTTTATTAATCTATTTACTTCTGGTCATCTGGTACATGCCATGTTGTAGGTACAACGTAAATCAATTTGCGTAAAGTTTTCAGTCTTGAAGCCTGAAAATGTTGCTTTTGGGCTATATATTGCTTAGTTTTCACTTAATAAATAAACACAGTAGTGTGTGTGTCACAGCAGAGCTGGCACTTGCTGTTCCTGTGCCCTGTGCTGCTCCTTTGCGCGCACTTACAGGGATGATCCTCCTCCTCCGAGTGCCTATTGCCTATTCATGCAATAATCTGGTTGATTAAAAGAAAATATCCTGAAACTCAGCATCATCTGTTGTGAATTTTCATGCTTTTAAAGACTAGGGATTTTGTTTTGTAAATAAAGCTTTTTGTACCATTTGTTTCTTTGGTTGCAGTTGGGCTTCAGATAGTAGGAAAGCAGTACTTTGGCTGTAAATTAATTAATGTTGCATAGCTGTATGCAAACATTGCCAGGAGGCAAAAAAATATTCTATCAAGTGCCCGTTGGTACTACACCTGATAAATTCTTAAAAATCTTATTGAAATTCTGCTTTAGGTATAACTGAAAAAAACCAAGGTGTGTCAAGATGTGTCTAGTGTTGGCCATGCGCTTGCCTGCGGTCCTGCTGTCCAGCTCTAGAGAATGCAGGTGCTGGGTCCTTCTAGCGCTATCATTGATTTTTTATTTTTATTTTTATTTTTATTTTTATTTTTATTTTTATTTTTATTTTTATTTTTATTTTTATTTTTATTTTTAATTTATGTTCGTCAAAATATAACCACAAGGAAGAGTAACCTCTTCTAGAGCAATGGAATTGTTGATTGAGCGCCAGCGTTTGGACGGGTGGAAGTGAAAAGCGGTGGTGTCACTGGTGAAGACCCACCGCGATGCTCCCGCCGGCAGCAGCGTCATACAATGGCACGGACTGGATGATTCCTGTTTTTTTCCCCCTCTGCACTTCCCTTTCCCGTTATTTGCCCTTTCTCAGTGTTAGCAGAGAAGCTGGAAGTAAGCTCGGAGTTTTTAATTGTGGCTTGGCTTTCTTCATAGCTGTTTAAGTAGGAGTTACGGAAACAGCAATTTGAAGGATTTGCATGCAGCTGTCTGGCTCCTCTGTGTAGCAGTAAGACATCTTCTACGAACGCTTCCTTCCAGAAATCTCCCTTCACAATCCGTTATCAAATATCTTTTTTCTTTCTTTTCTTTTTTTTTTAAGGGAAAAAAAAAAAGTTGCTCATCTGTGCAGAACTAGTCAGATCTATTTTCTTCCTTTGCCTTAAGGGAAGCTGTTTCTGATCTGGCTGCTTACCATGGGGTCGCTTTAAATCCTCCAAATTACCGTTACATTCAGAGGTTTAAGGGAAAGTGCTTAGCTAACTCCTCTCTATAACTGTTGAGCTGAACAGTTCAAGCTGAAAAAGCGTTGTGCTTTTTGGTGAGGAGCTCTAGAAACATGAAATGCACTGGAAGCTACGCGGAGCCAGAGGAGACGGGTACCTTGGAGGGATGCGCTGCACATCCAAGCCCCCATCTCCTTCTGGGAATGGGGCTGGATCAGACCTATCTGGTGCTGGACAGGGTGCAAAGCTGATGTCAAGCAACGCACAGACAGGTATCACTGGCTGGTTTGGCCCTTTTCTGTCTCTCCTTCTGTAGATAACGTTTTCCTAGACCAAGCTCTGTCAAATGACCTCATGTCTAGGAGAGGAGTCCGTGCCAGTGAGGTCCTGCTTGACCCCACCGAAGGCTGCAGTGTGCGGAGCCCCCGCCTCGCGGTGACATCTGCGCTCGGGGTTGGACCACTGTTTTCAGAATAACATTATGGTTGTTAGAAGAAGGGAATAAATCAAGGTTTTGAAGCAGGCTGTTTAATCAACATGCAGCCTGGCAGGCTGACGGAGGAGCCTTGCCTCCCTGCTGCAACAAGGATTGTGTCTGCATGCTCTGAAGGCAAGCTGAGTTTAACAGTCCTGTGCAAAGCTTGTCTTAGCCGTGGATGTAAAGACACATTCCTGCTGAATTTTCTGTTGAGCAAAATCCAAGCACTTTAGAATTAAAATAAACATTAGAATTTTCTTCCGGTAATGTAAAGACAACAGTCTGATTCACCCAGGTTAAAAATTTTGCCAGTGCTTAGTGCAGCCCTGTACCCATGCTGTACTTTTGAGGAAATTTCACCTAAACAGAAGGTGGAAAAACATCCGTGTTTCAAATACCTTGTGTTTATACACGGGCTCTTAAAACAACTTGTCGCTGGCATCTGCCTTTTGCTGCTATTTGGTAGCAGATTCCTAAATAGCTTCAATGCCCAAGGTGGCCGTGAAGGAGCCCTGCCGGGGGCTGCTGACTCATTTCCTCATTGCTGCAGATGTGTCCAGTAAATATTTCTGGAGATCTCCTCACTCATGAAATGCGGTTCCCCTGCACAAAAAGAGGAGCAGGCAGCAATGGCTCTCGTTCCACGCGCCCTGCTATTCCTTTCCTCCAGAAAGCCGGAGCGTTAGTGCCTGCCGAAGAGCACATGCTTGGTTTGGGGCCGGCAGTGAGGCTTGAGAGGAGCTGAGTGCCACAGCATCAGGATGGCTTGGTCGGGGTTATCTCGCTTCATTGTAAAGCTTAAAAATGAGCTACCACTCAAAGCAGCCCAATTCTTCTCTTGGTAAGCACTCTAAGCGTTTATTTAATCCAGTATTTCTTGTTTCGCAGTGTATCTCCTGAATGGAGTGCCAGGCAGAAATGGAATAACGTATATTTCTACCCCTCAGTAAGGGCGCTAACAGTCCACGCTGGCTTAAACTTTTCTACATACTTGCTATATACGGTCTATGTGTGCTTTGCTGAAGTACAGTATAGCAAAGATTCTGCCATGGTAAAAAAAGGGTTCACCAAGCTGCATTGACTGAGTCTTCAATGAAAAAAATCTGTCTTATTTCTGTATTTTCTAATGCTGTTCTTGGGGTCTGCAGCTGGGCAGCGAGCCTAGCAGTTTTGCCGTGTGCACGAGCTCTTTTTCCCCATGCCTGCTTGTCACCTGCCCAGGTGCCTTTCCTGGCTTGGATATTTAGACCTGGCTTTCATGCCATGGCACGTGGTCTGTCTGAGCACAAAATCCGCAACGATGCTGTGAATCAGCCGATTTCATCTCGTCTTTCTGGTCTCTTCTTTCTTTTTGTGGCTCTCAAAAAGAGAACCAGATGCTAGGGAAATCAATTCACCACAACACTTCTTGTGTCTCCCAGGCAGATTGATTTAAGTAAGCAAGAGGCTTAGATTTGAATAATTTCAGTCTTGCTTGAACGCTGTCATAATTTTTTAGAGTTTTCTACTCTGGTTATGTTATTTTGAGCTAAATTTAGCATTTATATCTAAACTTGGGCGAGTGTTTTTGCTGACTAAATTGATACGCACAGGAATTGTTTAAATGTTTGCATTTTAATGCTTGCATCTTAATGTTTCCATCTTTTTTAATATTGCTTAAAAATGGCAAGACATTATCTATTGGATTACTTTTTCATGCATCAAAGCTGCTCTTGGGTAGAAATGGAAACTTAATTAAAATGCAGAAAAACAGTCCTGTTAAAGTAGAGCTAAAGTACTGGATTTAAATGCCAGATTAGAAGAATGTTTTGCATGGAAAACTTCTTAAACTTGTAAATATATTGATATAGCTTTCTGATCGTTAGGACTTTTAGAAGTTGACAATAGTTAACTTTCTTAGGAACCAGGAAAAAAAAGTGTGTATGTGTGTGTGTGTATATATATATATAAAATTTCCTATGGGATTGAGCCATTGAAGTGAATGCAGTGGTTGCTGCAAATCTATTTTGGCTGCCCACGCGGAGCAGCTTTGCATTTGTCAAATGTTGCTCATCAGATCCAAGAGGAAGAAACCAAAGGCTTGAAAAGGCAACATGTTGGCAGGTTCCTGAGCTATTTATTGGTGGCTTTAATAAAGCCACCCCCTGGTAAGCCCCCTGTGACTTGTTTGTCCTGCTGCTCCTGCTATAAGAACAGTCTTTTCACCGGATCTTTGAATTTTCCATCTGGTGCATTCCCAGCGTTGGCACTTGGTCTTAGGATCTCCCTTCCTTGGAGCCACTTTTCTTGCGTTTCTCCCTGGATTTGTAACCTCTGAAGCTTCTCGCACACCTGCTAATTGGCCCTTTGTAACGACGAAGGACAGCAAGTTAGTGGTGGGTTCTCCTCAGCTCTCGTTTGTGGCCAATTCTTCGGTGCTGCTCTCCGAAATCACCTCCTGAGACACGGGAGAGCCCAGGGAGGGGGAATTCTTTTGAAAGCAGTAATTTCCTCACAGCCCTTCTGATACGAGAAGAGCTCTAAATGGAAGCAGGACATTGTGCGGTTTCTAGCGCTGGCTAAAAATAACCCACAGGCTTTTTCTGCCCGAGCTCAGCTGGTGATGCTGAGACTCTGGCAAAATGGTTGGGCTCGATGATCCTGAAGGTCTTTTCCAACCCTAATGGTTCCATGAAAGCCGTTGCACGTGGAACGCGCCAGGCAGTGCAAAGTCCTCCGTCGGGAATGCGCTGCTGCTCACCAGCCTTCGTTGGGCTGCAGACCTTAATGCCCGTGAACCCTCGGTGCTTATTCCCCCTGTGGAATGGCAGTACTTTTCCTTAAATGAATTTATAGCAACTTCTGTCTGTACCTTTTGTGTGTAGCTTGGCAGCAAAGTCCTTTTAGGAAAATTCAAGCGACTCCTGTGGGAAATCGGCTGTTTTCCGATCTAGTTAATCTCTCCGAGTCTTTTCAAACCTAAACCTTGGGCCCTTGAAAGTTGTGCCAAGATCTTGCATGCAACGGGGGCTCTTCTCAACTCCCACGCGCTACGTCTTGGACGCTGCGGACGTTTATGTTGCAGCGTGTCCTAGCAGTATTTCACATTCCCATAGCTTTTGGATGCCTGAGTCCCATCGTGCTCAGTTGGGTGGTACCTCAAGGACTTTCCTTCGCGTTTTCCAGGGAAGCGGTGCGGTGGAGTAAGAGGTGTGGGATGCGGTAGTGGAATTGTCAGGAGCAATTGGCCACGCTCTTGCATTTATGACATAAATCGTTGTGTTTTGGCTGGTGTGGGGCCCCCCGACCTTTCAGAGTGATGGTTAACGCAAAAATGTAAGACGTGCCACTGGATGTTGTGACTCCACCGTTGCCCAGGAAGGTGGCCAGCCTGAGAGCCGGAGTCCCAGAGACTTCCAGCTTGCAGGAACCTCTTCGTACTCGCTCTCCAGCTCTTCGTACATCTTCCTCCCCGCTTTGCTGTTGCAAAACAGTTCTAACAAAAGAGATTCTGGATATTGTAAAGGGAATTCAGAAACGTTGCAGGCGTGTTTATGTTTATACATTATAAACATGTCCAGCAATTTGTGGAAATGCTGCCATACTGATAACTATCCTAGACATAGCTCAAGACTTGCTCTGCTTCTAACTTTAAAGAATTGCGGCGGAAAGGAGAAGAAGAAACTGCTTTTGCTGGTGTCCTAAAAGAAAGGAGACTTCAAAATAAAAATGTTCTTGTGGTTTGTGGTTAATGCTGGAGCAACCTCTCTGAGGTATTTGATTTTCATTGCCTCTAAGTAGAATAGCTGGCAGTTGCTAAAATTAGCATGGTTTGCTTCCCACCTGTTTGGATGCTCGTCTTATTTTGGCTCTGTGGTGGAATGTGTGAATATAAATCAGGACTAAAACGCTGTGGCTCCTGCCCGAGAGGCAGGCGTGCGGGGTGCTCTGATTGACTAGGCACATGTGCCTGCTGCAGTACTGCGGAGCGTCTTGGAAGCAGCTTTGGGAGCAATCTCTGGCTTGCAGCGTGGAAAATAGAAGTCTTGAGGCCACAGGTGGAATAACAAAGATGAAGATTGGCTCGTGTAGAGCATTGTTTGGTCTTTATACACAATGGGGCAAGAGCCTTTGGTGTGGGGAGGAGGCATGGTAGTGATCAGAGGTGCTGTGCAAGCACACGAGCCCTTGGAGGAGAATTGAGACTTTTGTGAATGGTGACCGTCAGACCCGGGTCGCTTTGCTTTGCATGTGGTTTTGCTATGGGAGTGGGGACAGGAGTTAAGTGGAGCAAATCTCCCTGAAACTGGCATTTGGAAGTGCTGGACTCTGTGCCTGGGGACCCATGCTAAATTGTAGCTTAGTATGAAATTTTCCCTTAGCCTCTGTACCAAGTGGATTTACCGGGGATTTCTGCAGCTCCAGACCTTGTACATCCAGCACGTTACTCCCTGATGAGCCCAGGAGGACGTTTAAGACAAGAGGCCCCTTTGGGAGTTAAGACTCTGTCATGCTGACAACTATCCTCATTTCTTCTCATCTCCATGTAAGAGACTTGGTGGCACTGGTGCAACCTGTGCTGTTGGTTGCCCCTCTCCCCTGGAAGAGATGCCTGGGGCCGTTTCTGATGTGGGGTTAAGGTGGGGAGCCTTCCCGGCAGGTAGGTGCAGGGGCAGGTGTAGCTGCAGCTTTGCTTTAGCAGGTAGGTGGCCTTGCTAATACTGAAGGTGGGGATGCTGCTCTGCTTTCCCAATGTTGGTGCTGGGCTGAGTCCTCTAGGAGCCAATTCTTACTAGCCTGGCAGAAAACCCTAAAACAGCCATTTTCCTGCTGAATTGTTGGTATTTTTGACTCTTCCGTGAGCCAGAGCCAACAGAAGGAGAGAGGAAGAGAAAAGCTGAGCAAAATCCTCCCTGCTCTCTGCACCTGATGGGTTTGGCAGTCTCCAATAACTTTACTCTTATCTCGGTAGCAACTCTCTTTTTTTCTTCTTCCATTTCTTTTTTTCATACTACCAATGCCCTTGCTTGCATTCAGCTCTCGGGGAGTTTTTTGCTGGCATTGCAGGATGGCTTTCCAGGCCTAGACATGGCAACGGCCTCGCTTTACCTGGGTCTCGGTGTCAGCGCCACGCTTGGCTCTGCCCTGGGGGAGCGTTACAGGAGCCGTGATATTGGGACACGTTTTATCTGCAAACTGTGCTGCCAACCCCTTGCCAGGGGGGCTTACGGGCTTGGGAGGCCCCCGTGCAAGGGGAGGCAGGAGCAACGGGGACAAGAAGAGCACGTGCAGGAGGGCAGCTGCGTGGCAGCTTTGCACTCGCCCCTTGCAGCGAGTGAACCAGCCAACTCTGCAGCCTTGCATGGGCATAGCTGGAAGAAAATGATCTGCTGGTAATAAAGGATCGCAGTCAAAGATGTTTGGTTTTATGTGAGGTTAATGGAATAAGTGTATTTGCTTGAATTGCACCATAAAGTGCGGTCGCTTTTCATGCATTGCAAATAAAACTTGAGCCTTTGCTGTCATTCTGCTGCCCTGGTGCTTGTGAGGAGAACGATCTCTGCCCTGGTGCAAAGGCATATAGTTTACTTCGGATTTTGTTCAGTGGCAAATGTGAGCCAAGCCAAAAGGGACAAATAGTTAAAATTTTACATTGTTAAAATTTTACATTTCATCCTTGGCTTTTTCTTCTCTGGCTCCCTGTTTGTAAGCGAAAAACTTATATCTGCCAAATAACAAAGTGCACGGAAGCCAGGGGCTTGATAATTTGCTGCTGGTGTGTGATGTACGAACTGTACCATGATTCAAACAGACTCTATTAAAAACATGAGCGATCAAGTTTAGAGGCTTTTTGCTGGCATGACAAAATGCAAAGTTGTTCCAAGTGCTAAAAATTCACTAGCATTAGAAAATACTTCAAATGCCCCTTGGCCAGTTTAATTTGCACTTATTTACTAAGCAGTACTGAATTGCAGAGTCTCGTCTGTTTTGGACTCGAGTGCTGTCGCCGGTTTGACTTTTATCACGCGTGGTCAGTGTTGCAGGAGCTGTGAGCCTGGTTTCCCGTGTGCCGCCTGGCGCAGATTCCTGCAGCTTTGGAGCATCAGGTTTTGTGTGTGTCGCTCTATTTTTAAGCCACACTTTTTTTGTTCCCAAAATAACTGTATCTGTTCAAGTTTCCCTTTCCTGTTCCCTGTCTAGTGGTTAACTCGGAGGAGGATCTAGCTTCTTGGATGGTAGCTTTGCTTGCTCGTCAGCTTTTCTTGAAAGTAATTTGAAGCTGGCTTGTTTTTCCAGGTGTTTCTTGCTATGCAATTTTTGGATTGCTCTGAAACTGCGTGTCACTGCTTGCAAGCTCTCCTGAGCAAATATAGCGGATGGAGGGCACAGAATATCCCTCCAGAAAGGGAGAGCTGGCAGGGGTTGTCCTGGGGGGCTTGCTTTCTACTCCCCTTCCTCTAAATCAGTCCTTCAGTATATGAGACATGATAAAAATAGATATTTTTGAATTATTCTATCAGCTGAGATGACCAGGTCAAGAGTGGCCCTGTGTGTGCCTCTCCTACACTTTTATTGCAATAGTAAGAGGACAGGATTGCAGTTGGGAGCTGGTAGATGGTCACCGTGCTCCACGTTTCGGGGTTATCAGCTGGGTTTTTATGCCTCTGTGCCTTTAGTACAGCGCAGCATAGTCATTAAAGATCAGATAAGGTCCCATTTACCTTCCCTTACTGTTCTCAGAAGAATAAGCCTCGTGTTTTGCAGAGCTGAGTTCACTGCAGAGCAGAGGGAAGACTGGTTATTTCAGCACTCTGCATTTCAATAAAAGCTTGTTCGGGTCTCGCTATCGTTGGAAATCGAGCCTGGTGTCTTCTTGAGGGCATCTTAATGTAGAAGTGAGCCTTAATTCATGGGGGTTTGAAGCAAGAAGCTTTTGTTTTGAGCAAAAAGTGTTCTGGGAAGGCCATTTCTGGCCCTTCCAAATTCTTTGGCTTGCTGGACACGTTGGATTTGCCGGGTCCGCGGTGGGAGGACAGTGCCACCCTATATCCTTTCACAAAGCAACTGTCCTTGACTGAAAGACCGAGAGAGCAGCTTCAGTCAAGGGCCTGCTGACTCCCTCTGCTTTCGAAATTAGCTCTGTCTGAAGCTTCCAGCTGTTGCAGAATGATTAGGATGGATGCAGAAAATCCAGAAAAAAATCACCTTGTAAGTTACATGCATTGGCCATAGAGGGATGCACCTTCGAATACCTCTTTCTTTTAGCTCTCTGTTTTGAGCATCAGTTCTGCAGCCTAAGAATACTGAGCAGACTTCTATTAGCCTTTAAAAACAGGTGATCTGAACATTATCAGAACTTGGGGAAGTTATCGGAACTGCTTTAGACGGCAGCAGCCTGAGCAAGTAACAGTTAGTTATGTGCCATCGTGCAGGTGTTGGCATAACTTGTTGCGCAGCAGGCGAGTGCTGGCACTGGGAAACTCTTTGGAATGTAGTAAATATGGGGATGTGATGTGTGGATATCGGGTGTTACCAGCATCTCGGTGTAAATCTTAGGTCTCTCTCTTTTTCCTCTTTCAGGTGTATGGATAAAGCTTTTTAAAACCCTTTTCTGCCACATTCCTGTTTTCCTACAGATGCTTTTTGCCTCCTTAGCTCAGGCAATCGGGCCAAATGTGAGGGCACCTGATAGGTTTTTGCACTGCCTGCATAAATGCAGTTCCCAGGCAATTTGCCTGCTGCAGAGTAAGACAGCACTAAAGTGCCTGTTATTTCCATCTTTTTGGTACCTGGGTATCATCACTCTTACTGTGCAGTTCTTAAAATTTCCTATTGCTTATGTCAAATTGTTTTTGAAGATGAAAGAGTTGACAGTGTGCTAGTTTCTACAGGTTGATATTATTCTGTATGTCACGCGCGTCGTGTCTGTAGTGAACTGACACTGCTTTTTTTTCTTTTTTTTTTTCAGCCAGATAATGAAATCTCTTCAGACTGCAATCATGTAAGTATTGCTTTGCTTTAGTCAGTCTCTGCTGATTGCACTTGCACCTGCCTTCCTCGATTGGCCCGAGGGGTTTTGCATAGAGTGTGCAGAAGGAATCAGTGCACATTTGAGTTCTGCACAGCCCTACAGTGGAAGACAACCCAAAACCCAATTTCTTTAACCCACTGTAGGCAGTACAGCGGCACTGGAGACTGCAGAATGAAGCGTAGCCAAGATATTTATACGTTGTACTTTGCTATCTTCCTCTTCGATAGCAGATATCTTTTCTATTTTAGGGGTTGAGCGTGGTTCCGTGAGCTACTGGGAGCAGTGCAGCATGCTCTTTTGGGGGAAAATATGTGAGCAACACTGAATTTAAATGTTATTTAATTTCAGCTGTTGAAGTTGGAGCCTTCTGTATTGCTTTCACAGCTGCTAAGTTCTGAGGCTTGCTTGCAAAACGCTGGGAAGGGGGTGTGATATTTAGAGGCAGCTTGAGCCACTTGGCTAGTTTTAGAACAAATTTCCTCCCATCACCTTATTTAATAGCGAGCAAAGTGTTAGCAAGTTTTCAGGCTGTCAAGCTGGTGTGTAAAATCCCGAGATCCCCTAGAAAAAGTGATCAAAGCTGCAGCTGGTATTAGATGTCATTTCATCTTCCCTCTTTGGCATCCTGGCAGGATACTCCGCATCAGGATCCTTCCTTGTTTGCTCAGCCTTGGGCATGAACAGACAAGTGCCCACTTCAGTGACGGGCTTAGTTTCAGGTGTTTGAACAGCTCTATTTTGGTTTATTGTTGGACAATATACTCCAGAAATAATTAACCTTTAGCCCTTTGCAGCCTCATTTTGTGGCAGTCAGTTCTCAACTGCTGCGCAGGGCTGGATGAGGGGAAGGGCACGTGATGTTTTGGGCCTTCATTTTTTTCAGGTGGGTTATATTTTGTTTTGCCTTTTTTTTTTTTTTTTTTTTATGGAAGATAGGATTTAGTATTAAAAGGCATCTGACATATAATCTGTCAATTATGCCAACAGAGGTTCCCTGAATGAGGAAGAAAATGTGAATTTCAGGAATCAACATCAAACCTTTGCATACAGTTCAAATCTCATAATAGAACTGTGACCAAATTATTTACTGTTTTTATATTAATTCGATTTTCTCACAAAGGTGGAGTAGTTGAATTGAATTTCAAAACCTACTTAACCTTTCTGTTAATTTAAAGTGTTTAAACGTAACGGGTTCCTAGAGGAGAAAACACATGAGCTAATAGAGATTCTCTTGGGCAGAAATTTCACCTATTAAATTGCAGAGGTTTAGCTTGTTTTGTCTTGTTTTACTTCGATGCCTCAGGAGGAAATCAGAGGTGTGCATGTACATGTAGAGTATAACCTGCCCCAAATTAGATGCAAGAATTAGACTTTGAAATGAGCTAATCTCTGCTTTTTAGAGGAACAGTCACCCTTACTGAGGCGCTTTGCAGTTGAACATCTAGTGTATTGGGCTTAGCAATGTGGAGAGGTTGTAGGTTTGTAAAGTATGTGTCTAGTTATTGTCCTTCAAAAAGGAAGCGAATAGGGAACCACCTGTGCCGTCTGCTCCCTTTTATGATGAGTTTTTGTTAGGTTTTCAGCCTGACATCTGCTCATGTCGAGGCTGCCCAGTTTTCTGGTAGATCACGTGTTGAGCAAATAAGCCCTAATGCAGCTGGGCTGAAGATGTTGGTAAGTACATAGTAGGTAGCAAGTTGGGGCTTTTATCCTTTCTGTTGTGCAGTTGTCTTCATTAGATGAATTTTCTTGAAATGGGGCAGCTTGTGCCCTTAGGGAAAGAGCGTTAACAGTCTGAATTTCTTCAAGAAAATTATTGTGGAAATAGTTGTCAAGGAGACTTTGCTTTGTATCAGTTATTGCACTGCAGAAGGATGATACCCACTTGGAATACGTGATCCTTCATTCTTTTCCGAAGCAAAGTATCTATTCTTCTTTCTCCGTGGCAAGCTCTTAAACCTTCTCCTCCAAATAATCTCTCTCCAGCTCTTGTGGAACTACAAGCTGAACCTGACTACAGATCCAAAGTTCGAGTCCGTGGCCAGAGAAGTCTGCAAATCCACTATTGCCGAGGTGAGCGGAGAAAGGGAATGGCTGTCGTGGCAGCATTGGGGAGCTTCCCATTCCTGCAGAGCCTCTGTGGGATGGTCAGTGGGAATGATGCTTTGGGGTTCGGGGACAATCAGAGCAGGTGTAAGACACAGTTTCCGCGAGGCCTCAAGCACTTGAGATCACCTACGTTGTTCCCTATTCTTTACAATGTATTTGGTTAATTTGAGAGGAGCGCGCAAAGCTGCAGAAGGTTGAGAAAAATAGCATAGCCACAGCTTGTTCCTCGTACCCTCTTTAGGCTTGTGCTTCCACTTCTTTTAGTATAATTTGAGTTAAGTAACGGAAATGTTAGTGGGAAAAATGTATTAGAAATCTAGAAGATTAAACAGCGTCAGGAAAGCAGCTCACATTCAAGGATTCTGCTGTGTGTAGAGTTCAGTAGCTCCCAAATGAAAGTGGTGCCAAATCTGTTGAATCCTGGGTTTTGCAGTCAAGGAAATACAAATGTTTTCTGTGTGCAGCTTTGTTTCATGCCATGGAACTGCTGCAGAATTTTTACATTCTAGGCATTCTTGAAAATGCTCTTAATGTCTTTAGTAACCTCTTGTGTAATGGCAATCTGATATTGCTGTAAACATCTTGCATATGGTCTCTAAAGGCAGTGGGAAAAGCGCAGAGTTTAACTGTATGTTAATTCACAATATTTCTGTTATCAAACTTGGTGGTGAGTGATGTCCTGAGGTGGTATTTTGCAATTGGTGAATAGTTAGATAAGTAAGAGTAATCGTATGTGCTAAATCAGTTGTTTAATACTAATAAAATGTTAAACATTTATGGCAAGTGCGTAAACCATTCCAATGAGTAGTTTTTGGTAGAAATGCCTTAAAATCTTAAGAACTCACATGCAGAGCATGAGTTAATTTAGTTAATATTAACATTTGCATTCGATTCAAGCTAACGTATTTTCCTGTTGTGTGTTCAATTTTAGAACAAAGTACAGCTAGAAGAATAAAGTCTAGTGAGGTTCACCTGTGAATTAGTGCCTGTCCCAATTGTGCGTTTTCTGAAAAGTCAGCCTTTAATATTAGTTAAATATTGTTTTAAAGTGAATATCAACAATTTTCTCCTATGTTACAACTTCCTTGTATTGAATTCCTCGTTTAAATTAGAGCATCTCTTGCTAGCAAGATCTTCCCCCGGAACAGACTATCACTTGATACTGGAGAAACCAGATGAAATGTTTCATTGTTTGCTCTGAGTTTTCTCCCCCCTTGGTATCTGAATAAGCCTGGGGACACCAGCACTGGGTAAATATTTCAACACAGGGTCTTCCTGAGCTTCAAAAGAGGCTGTGTGATCTCGACACTCCTTGGAGCACAGCCTTGCTGCACTGCTCCTGATCTTGGTGTTCCTCTGGGATTGTCCTCACCAGATAAGAAACCACGGTTTTCCACTTCTTTTTGGAAAGATGCTGTCAAATGGCCTGTGCCTTTTACTTCTGAAGGTGACATTTCAACCTTACAGGCTGCTTTCCTGAGCAGCATGGACTGTGATTTATACTGGGGAGCTGTCTGTTCATGTAGGCTGCTCTGCCAGCCTCTGCACGGCTTTCAGCTTTTATTAGCAATGATTTTTTTTTTTTCAGACCACTGAGTAAAATGGTTTAGTATCAGCAATCAGCTTGACAGAGAGCTTGATAAAAACAAATCTGATGAGGTTTTTCCTTTAAAGCAACAGTGTTGACTTCTAGATGGTGATAAACAGTTCAATAAATATATTTACTTTTGAATCAATCTCACTTTTAGCCAAAATGCTATGCTGTACAAGGCAAAATTTTAATGGGGACCCAAGTATGATTCAGTAATGCTATAATAATATGCTCAGTTTTCTAAGTAAAGGTTGTCAAAGTAGCATTTTTCCCTACAAATCCACTTGATTGCTGGGATTCAGTATGAATATTATGAAAGATGATTATTGGGCCAGAAAACAGATATTCTTCAAGGTCATTGCATTTACTTCAGACATTGGCACAAATGAGGTATTTCTCATTTCAAAAATATTCAAGTATTCTGACTTGCTGAAAGTTAACCTTAGGCCTGGAGAGCTTTTTTGCCAGCAGTTTTTGAAACCCTAGTTGCAGGTTTTGGAGCCTGAGGATTCTTTTTAAAAGTTTAATAGCTGCAGCCCCTGTATTCTTAATTTCTTTATTTTTTCCTTTGAACAGATCAAAGAGTGCGCAGATGAACCAGTTGGTAAAGGTTTCTTGGTGTCTTGTTTGGTGGATCACAGAGGAAACATCACTGAATACCAGTGCCATCAGTACATCACGAAAATGACAGCCATCATCTTCAGCGATTATCGGCTGATTTGTGGCTTCATGGATGACTGCAAAGCTGATATCAATCTCCTGAAGTGTGGCAGCATTCGACCCGGAGAAAAGGTATCCAGAGAACATGTGGTTTGTCAATGGGCTTGTAAAAGTGATTCACTTGGGCTTTCACATATCCTGCAACACTGTATGGTAGTGGTCTTGCAACTTTGAAACTCCCCGCAATGCTTAAGTTCTATATTCTGTACAGCTCCTGTTTAGTAAGGTGCCTTCATCGCTTTGGGGAACTGCTGTTTGGAGAGATAACTTTGTCTCTTCCTTACTGCAGGGAACTTGGTAGGTAGCTGTCTTTTTGGTTACACTTGCTTAGGTTTGACTTGATTTGGTGAATCCAAACAATAGATTTAAGTGCCCCGTTGCTGGGCTTGTTTCAGTGTTGTTGGCTCTGACACAGGAAAGGGATTGAGGTAATGTGGCCTGTGCTAATTCATTCTGCTTGCTCAGTCTGTAGATGATAGCATGGATCAAGAGTCTTCATTTGCTTCCTTTCCCTTCCCCTTGTAATTTTAATAGTTCTGACTCTGATACTCTACTGTTTTTTACTGAATAAATCAGTGTCCTTTTGCCCTATAAAAGTTAAGTGGAGGTCTGTTGCTATTGACTGTACTGCTCCTGTAATTCTTCACTCTAATATATCTATAGTTGCATGTACCAGCTCGACTGTGTTTTCATTAGTGCTCCTTGAATCTTCCAGCTTCTACAGCTCTCCATTGCACTAGGAAACAAAGGTGGAAGTAGGGGGCCAGGCCCGCTTTAGAAAATCTGTGTGCCTTGTAGATGTGTTATTTAGTGACTGTGCAGGAAATGTAAAGAAAGTTTGTGGTAACAAGAAGCGGGCTGGTTTTCAAGGCACTGTCTTTTCCCCTCTATTTCAGTGCGGCTAATGCAGGCAGCTGTTATGTAGTGCTACACTGAGTAAGTGTCTTGTTCTATGGTACAATTTTATGTTTAGGGATAAAGCTAAAATTAGACTATAAACTTCTTTACAATGCTTTTTAATTATAGCTCTTACATTTTTAAGAATTAGGTTCTTAAATGAACTGTCAATGAGAAGGTGAAAAGCTGTAGTGAAAAATATACCAAATTTTGAAATAACAGAAATTAGATGCATAGCTATTGAAGTATTAGAAATTTTGCTAGTTTGAGAAGTTCACTGCTGTAAGCAAATTCATCTGCAGCACGTTAAATTGAAGCGCAAGGGTACTCCAGAAGGCTTAGCCAAACAGCAGAAAGCCTAAAACCAAGACTAAAAGTAGCCATAGAAGTGGGAGGAACTTGCAGGGCCTGCAGTTTCAGACTGGTGGCGGCTGAGTAAAATGCTTTCTGCAGAAAATAAAGGCTGTCTTCCACTAGGCTGAAGGATCTCCTGGACCATGACTGTTTCAGTAAAATCAGAATGGGATCAGAAGCAGCCTACAGGAATCCTGAGTCTCAGGTCTGCGTGCTGTCTGTGGCTTAACCAAATGTACATATTTACTGTGGCACGGCAGGAAGTCTAGCGGAGGAGGACAGCAGCGGGGTGCGTTTCCTGAGGGTAAAGCAGGTCTCACACTGCAGAAGTCAAGTCAGTACCGACCTTCCATGTGAGCACGTGGGTAACTTCAAAACGCGCCTGCAGACTGATGGCCCTCTTGCTGGTCTGTGCAAGTAATTCAGCCAGGTAACCCAGCAGCAGGGGGTCAGTCTGAGAGTGCAAAGATATCTAGTGAAAAATAAAATGTCACTGTTATGTGTGGTCCTGATTTTAGCTTTGCTCTGTGCATGTTGGTATTGCCTAATCGGTGGAACAGCAGGTCACTGCTTGGCTTGAACGAGGGGACAGAGGGCCCCCTCAACAAGTTTGCAGATAATACCAAACTGAGCGCAGTGGCTGACGCTCCAGAGGGCTGTGTTGCCATTCAGAGGGACCTGGACAGGTTGGAGAGTTGGGCAGAGAGGAACCTCATGAGGTTCAACAAGGACAAGTGCA
>JAYECN011120977.1:0-33215 GCA_035222435.1 Microcambeva ribeirae
TATTTTATTTTATTTTATTTTATTTTATTTTATTTTATTTTATTTTATTTTATTTTATTTTTATTTTATTTTATTTTTTGTTTTGTTTTGTTTTGTTTTATCTCTAAGGGTCTTTTCAAGTATCAGGCAACTCAGAAAACAGCAAATAATGGCACACAAACTCCAAAATCTATTAAGAGGTTTAATCTCAAACCAGGAGCTGTATGTAAATAACTTCTGTAGATACTAACTACTAGATACTAACGGCTAGTCTGTAGATGCTAACTTCAGAGTTATTTAGCTTTTGTGTGAAATGATTAAAAGATGATAAAATAGAGTAACTCAAAGGTAACTAATGGAGATCTGCAGTTGTATTTTTAAAAGAGTAAGATGTGGAAGCCTTGCTTAACAAACTTGATAACATGCTTAGCTAAATCCAGTCACTGCTTCTCAAACAGTTCTTTTTAATCCATTGACTGGTCATCTTTGACCTGACAGAATTTGTTATTTTATTTGGTTCTTAAGGAAGAATACAGATTATTTCTTCTGTTCTCAGAGTACCTCTCCCAGGAGAACATATAAAATAAAGGTGGAGGAGAAAAGTGCACTGAATTCAAGAAAAAAAATAGTCAGATTTCAATATTCAGAAAGGACCTGCAGAGCTTGGTAAAGGAAGTATAATTTTATTGTGAAACATTAATTGTTGCTTAAAGAAAATATACGGACATTGAGAATGGCATGTCCATATCCCCTAGAGAGTGACAGAATCAGGCATATCACTGTCAAAAATAAAGCAAGCTATTTCAGGTGAGGGGCTAGGAAAAATGATGAACCCTTATGTAACCATCCCCAGGGCATGTGTCTATATTATTTATAGAATGAATATTCCAAAGAATGGAAGATGTTACCAAGACATTAACTAAACCTGTGGTATATACGTGCAGGTTCATTAGTAAAACATAAGGCACAGAATGTCATAGAACTGAGGAAATACTCAAATTTTACCCAAAATATCAATACAGAAGTCTGAAAGATGAATATAAAGATCTAACACAACCATTCATTTTTGGAATAGGCTATTAAATCCATCAACATAGAAAAAAAAATATTAGTAATTGAGGAATAAATGGAGACCAGAGTGGGAATTAAATAACAGAGTTCCTTATAGAATGTGTGAAAATTCTGCTTCAAGCTAAAGAAGAATGTATTGAAGAGGTGAATCATCTCAAATCATCTCACACATTCTGCATATATTAGGTGTCTCTGATCATGATTACAATTCATTACCAACTTTTGCTGAAGTTACAGGTATGTTGGTGTTCTGTGCTATATTCAGCATGTTATAACTTGCCACAAACATATTTTGAAATATGCAACATTTTTTTGAATATATGCATAAGCTGACATTCTAACAGCAGATTATTTGAAAATCTATCAAGTAGGTTCCCCCGACTCCTTTTTCCAATCAAAATGTGAAATAATATGAAACCTCTAACAAGATATAATGTGAAAAGAATTTATTTTCCCCAGTTTTGAGGTAGATATGAATCTTTCAATTTATTTGAACAAAACTAGCAGCCACCTATAAAGAAATAAAATTTGTTTACCTGGATCTCAATACCTGAATTGTCAATCACTCCATGATTGCTCTGTGTGATCAGCTGTCATTTCAGTGTGACTGGTCCACTCATGAATTGTGAAGGATTATGGTACTCCTGACTTCCAAGTTCTTTCTTTGAGAATCATTCAAGGAAGCCTAAAGATCTTCCCTGTATCTTTCAATGCTTATGTAGATACCAGTGCTAGGATGCATACAAAGGCAGAAAGATTTCCTCTCTCTGAAATAAAAAACTCTCTCTGAAATAGTTCTATATTTATCCACTAAATCCCCAGCCTTAATTTCTAGGAGTTCCCAATTATATAAGAAGCTATCAGCCCCAGAAACATAACACTAGTTCTAAACAAAAACAAACAAACAAAAAAAGAGAAATTATTTATATCTATTTATTTTATTATTTTAGTCACATAAATAACATTTGTATCACAGTTATTTTAGGCAAATATAAATTACCATTTAAGTTCTTAATATCAGAATCCCTCTTTTAAGGATACTTACTTTAATCTAAGTTCAGATCTAGAATTTATAGTGAGGAATGTGGAAGAGATTAATGCATTTTTTGTTATTAAAAAGGGAACATAATAATCATAACAAATAGTAACATTCCAGGAACGATTTGCTGTTGTCATTTACTTACCAATTTGTTTGTTGCATTGTAAAAATTCATCTCAAGCTTGTAGCAAGTACAGCAGGTCCATGTAGAACTCATAACTGTCAAGCAGCATTGATGTTAAAATCACCTGACAGCTTCTCTAACTTATTCCCGTTTAAAAGTTTCCTTCCTAATCCTGTAGACTTTTTTAATTTTTTAGGGTTTTTTTTTTTTTTTCAGTTTATCTGACTACTAATCTCTTGTCTTTAGTCCTATAGATTGAGTTCAGTTCTCAAGTACACTGAGACTTCTGTTTGCCATTGATAACAGGCTGAAGATACTCTGAATACTAGGAAGATATTCTGAATAGTAGACTAAAATAACTTCAAAATGTTCATATTATGTATGAAATGCTCATAATACTTTGTACAATATTTAGTGAAAACTTTAGCAGCTCAGCATTCAAACCACATGGTCAGGTTTGAATTGCTCTTGTTTATGTATAAAGCATAAACTGTATTTCTGATTTCTTCTGCTTGATGAAGTCCTCTCTATCATACACAGTTTCCACAATAGAATTTAATTTCAAACTGACTAACCATGAGCAGTATACATTTTGCTGACTTTCTTCCATTGCCATTCACAAGTTGATATTGCCCTGCTTAGCTGGATGTGTTTCATTCGCTCTAGCACTTAAAGCCACAGTGGTATTCTGGTACTAGAATATACAGTTGATATTGATTTTCCTCTCTTATCTAAGAAAAGAAAAAAAAAATACTGTAATGCTTTTCTAAAAATGAGAAAAAAATAGGGCTAAGATGCTTTTAGGATGTTTTGCCATGTAAGGAAAAAAAATATATCAAAATAAGTTTTAATCTAGGTTGTTCACAGCACTTACATAGCAGTTAGAAGACAACTCCATAAGCTTTGACCTTGCTCTTTATTGTTATGATATACTGTATCATTATTTTATTGGCATTATTTTATTGGATTTTAAGGCGCCATTATGCTGCTTTCTGGCTGTCTCATTGCCTCAAGTAGCATAAGTCACATTACTTTCAGTGGGCTTTTGCAGTTTAATTAGTATGCTGCTGTGCTGTTTTAGTGGCATGCTGCTATGGTGCCTTTAATTGAAATCTTTCTCTTATGACTATAATAATTATATCACCCTGATGCCTCTAATCTTGCACCATTATATAGCATGCAGTAGTGCTGCATTAACTCCTTGATATTAATCGTTTGGATTAGCACCAAGGGATAACCAACAAGTAAGAAACGTACTGGTTCTCCATCTGGAGTGTTTTCTCCTCTCCAAGTTCATTTGTAAAGCAATGAATGCATGCCTCTGGCATACTGAAAGGCACCAGCATAGGCACCCTTATATAACAGCTGTACTTTTAGAAACCCATGTATCTTCTCTTGGTAATTTCACAAGCCTAGGGTATCTCATGGTGAAAGCTTTGTAATAATTGTAAAAAAAATGTCACATTTTTTCCACCTTTTTGTTTCAGTCTTACGGGCTTGTGACCGGATGCAAATTGGTCTGGATCAGGTCTTTTGGTTATTTCACACAATACAAAAAATAATGGTAGGAAAGGTGACAGGAAAGGTGAAATGGTAGGAAATCCTTTGAATGTTATTCTAAGACACTCTTTTATTTCCTGTAATGTTCTTTTATTTCTTTTAATGTACTATCTTAATGCCATATGGAGCATTTTGAAAGCATATAAACAAACAAAAATTCATACTTTTTATGGAATCAGCAGCTAAAGACATGTATTAATCTGATACAAGGAAAGTGCTCAGACTAGTTTAGGTTAATGTGATGTGTGTTAGAGGACACCCCTCCTATTTCTGCATGCTGATGTTTCTACTTTCTATCTGCCCTGAACTATTTCATGCTGAGGAGTGCAACAGATAGTATATGTGGGAGATGTGAGCATGAAAGAAATTTAGCTGGTTAAAAGTACATTGTGATAAAGCTGAATGTGGTGTTATGTTGGAGCAGGCACAAGGAAGATACTGCAGTACTGATATCTTGCTTTGACTAAGGAATATCTGATCGTTTTTTGTTACTAGCTGCAAAGTGACAGTGTCCTGAATCTCTAGTTTAGGCTGGATAGTCACACTGTTACCATTCAGGAATGGGTCTTCCCTGTCAAACACATTGCAACTTCACATTTCACGTCTAAAGTTCCGTGTCTCAACATCCGTGTCTTTCTTTTCTGCAGAGGAGATTGCTCTAAACAACCTTAGTTTGTGCTACCACTGTTTAACATGAAATAAGTTCAGAATTTGTAAGACCATTTATCCCGGTGGTGGTGTTACACACCTCTGGAATTATCCTTAGTTTTTCTGAACTGAGATCTGAAGTAGTAGAAGCTGATTCATACTTTATTCACACTGCAATCTCATCTCTTTGAGCAGAGATCTGAGCAGCAGAATCTCTGAGTGTAAGTTCTTTTCAGGTTTAAGTAAGATTAAATACATTTTAAGATTTCAGTAAGTGATTTGAAGATATATATTCACATAACTGGCTAGGGAGTGAATTATGAGAGAATAGAAGAAATCAGAACTTTGCTGATTATATGATATATTTCATAACTACTATATGATTTTGCTGCCTTTTTTTTTTTTTTTTTTTTTAGAAAAATATCAATGGGATCAAATTGCTTTGGATAGAAGTCTTCTCAGTTTAAGTTTCTTTTAAAATGAACAGAATAAATATATGACCCTCTCCCTACCACCAGATTTGACTTGGCTAGATGTTAAAGGTGTTTGACTGTTTCATGTACTGGAGTCTTTAATGATCATGCAAATGGGTAAAGAACTGTAACCTTGGTGGCAGATCCTTGGAAGGTAATAAGTCATGAATGAAATAATGCAATTTTGGATCCTTTTATGTGATCATGAAAAAGCTCCTGTCCTTTTTGCACACAGGTAAATGAGGTAAACTTAGTCACAGAAACAGAATCTCTGCCTCACACCTCCAAGGGCTGTCCCAGGAGGACCACCAGCACCTCGGGGGCTGGGGGTGACATCCCACAGGAAGAATCAAGATTTTTCTGGCTGAAGGGAGTATGCAACACATTATGGGTGGAGGGAACAGCAATTGAGGACTGTAAAAGATTTAATAGAGGATGTTTAGAGGAACAACCAAATGTGGGGAAAGGGAAGGATCAAAGTAGTTTGGAGAGGAATAAAAGAGATAAATAGGACGAGTGCCATGAAAGCAGGTTGCTGTTCGGGGCACTTGTCTGACTATACCCTTCACCTGGTCACCAAAGTCTGTCTTGACTTCTAACCAAACTCCATTTCTATTTAATTGGGTGAAGAGAATCTGTTCTGTGTGCATGTGTCTAAGCATCAGCAAGTGGAGCAGAGACCAGACTGTGTGTCTGGTGCCAAAAACTGGGGAGGATGATCTATGTTCATACTGCATGAGTACCAATGATGAGAGTGTGATTGCAAGCCAATATAAACCTGGAATAGCTGGTGAGTAGCATAAGGGGACAGAGATGTACCTATGTCTGTACCTATGTCCAGGTCAGTTCCTGGAGGGATACAATGTATGCGAGTGCATGCACATCTCTGTTTGTGTATGCATTTGTGTGTCAAAACCTAATTAAAATATGTGAGGGTGTGTGCCTGGTTTTTACATGTCTCCCTCCTCATTTCCTTCCCTCTTTCCTCTCTTTTCAGCATCTCTCTCTACTGTTAGCCACAACAATATAGTTAATTTTATTTGTTCTAAAATTAATGATCTAACTTAGATGTAGGTCTGTGTTTTTATAGGTTTTCTAATTATTTTTCTAATTATTTTTTAATTGTTTTCATGTGCTTGGTCTAGGGATCTGTTATTAAGACTGGTGGTTTTAGTGGTAAAGTAGATCTGGTCAATGTTACTAGTAGCACAAACATTTAATTCTTAAAATAGTACCTACTTATGAGGAACTCAGTTATAGTTAAAAATCTTTTACAGTACATTTAACTTTAAGAAAATTTCAAACATTTATTTCAAAGAAGAGAGAAGACCTATTTCTACCACCTCACAATAACTCACAGTAACCTCACATTATTTTTCTCACGTGGTGTAGTTCACCTTGTTCTGTAGTTTAAATGTAGTTAAATGTAGTTTAAATAAGGTGGGGCTGAGGAAATCTTTGGCACCTGAAAGCTCATTGCCAGCATCCACTAAAAAGAGAATTTATTTTCACTGTGTAGTAGATTTTAATCCAGGCTCAATAAAGGGATCAAAGATATCTTTAATACAGAATGTTTTAATATACTTCACAAGACATAACTATGCACATACTATAAACACTACCAAATATTTCTACTTCGATGGGTAAATATATGGTTATAGTCATATGCTTATATGGTTGTGCTGGATATACTTCTGGCTTTATGAAAAAAATACATATAAACATATAATCTTGTAATGTGAATTTACACGTAAACATTTTTATAAATAACTTACAATTCAGTGTGTATGTGTGCTTCTGTACACATGTGTATACATCACGTGCTCCATGTATTTGATATACAGATGATAGTAAGACAACATTTCATATGCTTGTCTAAGTGCTAAAAAGAGGAGGTGATTTACAGTTGTACTCTAAGCTGATGCTAGAAAAATCTTTCTACATCACATAATTCAATCTGTCCTATGCATAGTCTTGTACACAAACTGTGCATATTATCATATCGCTACCACAAAATGACTACTTTTCAGAACTATGAATCCTTCTTCAGGACTTATTCCTGACTGAAATACTGATTTTAAGTCTTGTTATCAGATGCAGCCCATAAAGCTGTGGAGTAACTATAAAAGACTAACATCTGATTGCTACCTGTGCAGATTTCTTTAAATATAACCTATTAAACAGCTTGGAAATATATACATGTGTACTTAGCTGTGATTAGAGAGAAACTTTGTTGTCTGGTAGCCCTTTTAAAAGATAAAAGTATATGCTTTGAGAAAATTGAGCAAACTACCAGTCTTTATCTCTGTCTGCCTTGTGAACTCTCAGCATTTGGAATCTGCTACAGAAAATAAGTCATCAGCAGTTCTGATTAGCAGTATTACAGCTAATCTAAATTTACGACAGGTTAAATTTCTACTTTGAAGTTCTATTTGGTTTGAAATACCTCTGTTCAATTTCCTTCAGAACAATTGCAGTGGAAATCGAATTGTTCTTCCAACTGCCCGTTGTCGTAAAATTCCAGCTACCTAAGCTAAACAAATGCAGCTGAGAGCTGTTAGATGTATTTACCCAGAGCATTTCAAAGATCAAAGAGAGAGAAAGAGAGAAACACATCTGTATATCACATCAAACTTTTTATTTTCCTTTATATTTATATATATATGTATATGTACATATAAAGCATTATTTCTTCCTCATGAAGTTTTCTCCAGGGAGCACTACTTTCAGTGTGTGCATATACAGTTTAATGCAGTTAGTCTTGGAAGGGGCTGCCTCCCACTATAGGTGAAGAACTCAATAGTAGGTCACGTGTTAAGTAGAGGCATGTACCTCCTCTTCCTTCAGGTCCTGTTTTTTGTCCTGTCAACGGATCCCAGGATCTTTGGTCTCTGCTTGGATGAACTTTTCTTAAAATGTTACCACCTGTAGACTACTGTTACATTGTTTCTTCAAAAACTCTGAAAACATGAGGCTCGTTTTGTTCAATTAAGCTTTACTGGAGGTGTGTGGTTTTACAGCTAAGAAAGTGTTATTCTTTTTCCCCTTGAGATGCTATTATGGCCATGGGCATCTTGATGTTGTATTTTAAAAGGTGCACTTCACAAGATCACAAAATGCCCCTACCAGAATAACCTACTTTATGCCATGACATAAATGGTTCCCTTAAAGGGTGATTCTTTTTGTTCTTTTAAGTTCTGCAGGAGAGTAAGATGTCTCAAAGTCCTGCTCTGGATGGTTTTCTTCTCCCCTCAATGTTTGGGGCAGAGATAGAGAGAAATTAGATTACTTTACTATGCATATTTATTTTATGCCGTCAGAGGAACTGAAGGTATACATTAAACCGTGATGCCTCTTATATTCAGAATGTATCATAATAAAGTATTTGGGGCTGATGCATGCTTGGCACATGTTAAACACTGCCTTTTTTAAAACATGGACTATAAGTGATAGAGGATATTTGTGAATTTATGGTGCACTGATTTGAAAAATTAGATCTCCCGTAAAATCATTTAATGTTATTGTTCTCTGTTGTAAGCTGTTTTTGTGTGTAAAAAGAATAATATGCTATTCAGATGGATTATTGTTATGTATCTTGACTAGCAATTGGAAGTCTGTGGAAAGATCAGAGTGCAAAATCAACCTCTTATTGATCTTACTGAAAAGAAAGAGGAGTAAGTTTGACTTTATTTTTTAAGATATATATATTTTTTGATATTATATCTTAGTTTGTTAGTATAAGATTTGTTTTTCTGTAAAAATAATGTTTGTGTTTCTTAAGTACAGTTTTCTCATGGTCAGTGGATGAATCTTTGCTCATGCTTAGGGTCATACATTTATATGCATCAGTGAAAACCATCATGAAAGAATGAATACCACAAATATAGGCAATGAGTTCCTCAGAATTGAGGAACTCTTTATGGATCTTAGGTTTTGTCCTTTTAAGTAGCCTTTTTTATAAATGCGCTTTAGAATGTCATGCCTTTCTAATGGCAAAATCGAATAAAAATCTAATAGCCCTCTCATTTACAATATGAAAAGGCTTAATTTTCACAAAGTAAACAGTCCTTTGGGATAACCCCCAAAAGAACTTTTAAAATGATGTTTGGCTGGACTAATCTGTGAGAAAGGACAAACCATCTGCTACAAATAGTAGGTAGAATATAGTGTTTTCACCCATGCCAAAGTTTATTCTTCTTTATAGTCTGGTCCTCAAAACTTGCTACGGATAAGATGGGACAGGTGATTTTTCCAGTCATAATACTTCATGTCTTTCCTGTCTTTCACATGATGCATTTCACTCAGTCCATGAAAAAATGTATTGCCTGTGTATTTCCAGGATGTTCTGTTTCTGGCAACAGTTTAAGGATCAGATGGGATTTTCTCCTCTGTTGAAAATACAGCCATATCCAGAATTAAGAAATATTTTACCTTCCCTAAAGCACTCCATTGTTTAAAAAAGTTGGAAGAAAGAACAGTAAATATCCTGCTTGAGATAGAAAAAAAAGGGAGGAAAAGACCAGATTGAAAGTATGAATATGAGCATGGATATAAACAGATCTGAGCAAATTTTGCCAGTGTTCTGAGATGGTGAGACACCCACTATAAAGCAGTAAGGTGAAATGATTCCCTCAGGAGTATATTATCTTGGATACAACACTTAACTACCTATATATTTTTCAAATTTTAGCAGATTCCCAAACAGCTAGAAATATAAGAGAAATTCAGGCAGATTTGCACCATAACCTTTAAGCCCTTGACGCTGAAGAACCCATTAGCTGGGTAGATTTAAGTATCGCTTGTGCCTTAAAGAACTGCTGCTAGGATTTTGCAATGACTGTTCTTTTGGCTCAGTGCTATTGAGTATCTGTCTTACTATACAGGAAGAAAGAACCTATGTTTTCCTGATAAATCCTGTTGTCAAAGTTCAAAAATTGACAAAGCAGAGAATAAAGATAAAGATATACTGGATATACTGTGAGCAGAGGAAAAGTCCTTTCATGTTTTCACATAGCCTGTAGCTTGAAAGGAGTCAAAAGAGAGTTGAAGAGAACCATCCTCAGTTTAGGTGTTTCAAGGCATGCATTCATTTTCTTCAATTAAAAATAATGACTTTGTAAGTTACACTTTGAGATACATCCCTATTTATGTACCTCTTTCACTTCAGTGTCTTAATCTATGTAAAATTACTTTTAATTTTATTTGCTTCCATTAAGCGTTTTTTTTTTTTTTTTTTTGAAGAAAGGACTAAAGATTCTTATTTTTAATATTATTGCTTCAGTTGATTTTGCTGTTGATGTTATAATTACATTTATTGTTAAAATTCCATTTGATCATTTCAGGGATGAAACAGGCCTTTATTGTTTGATTAAAAGAACAGTGTATCTTTGAGTTTAGTTAAATTTTTGGAAAACAGATTCAGACAGGACATTTACACTTGCATTCTTCTGCAAGTTTTGTGGTTTTACTATCATTTATTTTACATTTTCATACTTTTGGCAGGAGAAGGGAGAGTTCTTATTCCCATGTCAAATGTTCATTCAACAAGAAGCACCACCTGATTTCCCATGTTAGAGAAAGAGTGAAATGTTTCTCTATATGCCAAATGGAAAAAAATAGGAAAAACAAAAACCGCCCTATTCTCTAATCTTCTTCAAGTGTAATAACCTTATATATTACTTTTAGCAATAATTTATAAGTTTTTTTTCCTATCATACTGTGGCTTTGAAATTAAGTCTGTCTCTCTACAAGTAGAATAAAAACCTTGAGTTTTTAAATTTTGTTTTAGAATTAAAAGTCCTTTTCTCAATATTATGAAGTCACTTCTGAATTATGTCTTTGACATATCTGAAAAGAAGTCTAATTGTTATAAATATTGGAGAACCCAGTATATGGGCAAAATATTACTTTCCATAATGACTAAAAGTTGGGCAAAAATTCACATTTTCCACATAGTTTGCTTGCATTATAATGCTTGATGATGCTTTCATAAAATGTCTATTACTTCCTATACTTGCCTTGTATTATGTTGCGCTGTTTTTTTTTTTTTTTTGTGGTTCTACAGATGGATGGATGATGGTCAAAGACACCAAGAATCTATAGTGAAAAGCTCCACTCTATTAGAGATAGAAATCTAATCTCTGAGAATTGTTCATTCCCAGGACTTTGAATACTTCAGTAAGTTGGGTTCAACTATCTGAATCAACAAGATTGAACATCTCCTTCATCATTATGCAACCCATCTGTACAACTAGGGACCATATTGGCCTTAGTCAGGTGATAAAATGGACTGGTAGCTCATGTTTGTTCAGTTACTCACCATTATTCCTACCTCTTTAAGTGTATCATTGATTTCCAAACTATAGTCCTCCAGTCCTATGGAATATTTTATTTTTGTAACTGCCAGATGTGTGACCATACATTTGACTGCAATAAAAGGTGTGTTATTTGAATGAGATCAGTTCCAGAAGTAATCTTTATCATTCAGTAAAAATAATGTGTCCCTAACATTACTTACTACTTCACCAATTCTTATATAAGCTTTGCCAGCAAGAATTCCTTTTTTTGCCAGATTATCAGTATAGACAGTGACTAGCTATAAGCAAAAACCTTCTCCCAGAGCATGGTTTGCAGAGAAATTTAATGGTGAATATTTATTAACAATTGCTATTTTATCTGCTTTGAGTTACTTATTTTAGAAGGAAGATCTGAGTTGTATGAAGTATAGTTATGATTTTCAGAATACAATGATATTATGTAGCAGTTAGGTCTCATCTACATTAAAAATATATAAATAAATAAAAGAAATAAATCATCCAAGCTAATCCAACAATAGAAATTCCTACAAGATATAATTTGCCCTCCAGTTTGGTTTGGTCTTGAAAGTACTTAATGTTTAAAAATAGGACATAGATTCCTAAATCACACAAGTGACAACATAGGTGACAACGAATATTTTCCTAAAAATATGAAATTTGACATAGAGATTAATCTTGGTCACACAAGTGTCTCTTATCCGAGGTTTGAAATTGGTGTTGATGTGTGAAATGGGGAATGGGTTTACACGAACTCATGATGAATTTTGTAACTGATGTTTTCATAACTGTCTGCTTTATATTTTTTGTGGTTCTGTGAACGTGTGTGTAGATCGGAGAAAACTCATAGGGAATGCAGAAATGAATGACAGTCCACAGGGTATAAAACAGAGCCTTAAAGTGTGCTGTCTTTTTCTCTAAGGCATGTGAAGATGCATATGGAAGAAGTCTTAAAACAGGCATATAGAGTAAAAGTAACCCTTTCTGTCTCAGTAATTTTATATACATATATGTGTATGTATGTATGTAATATGTATGTATATATGCGTGTGTATACATATATTCATATATGTATAAAAATGTATTGGACAAAAAGTTCTACAGCTGTCTACAATTAAACATTTTGGAATTTCTGTGTTTTTCATTTTCTCTTTAAAAATCTTTCAGTGTTTCTACCACGTCTCCACCTCCCCAAGAGTAAGTGAAGTGCTCAACAGAAAAAGAGCACTTATTCAGAGTCAGGAAATGACAAAGTTAAGGTTACACATGCAACATGAACTCTGCTTCCCTATGTGTATGTATTTTGATACAGTTCTTCATTATTTGATCTCACGTATTTTGGACTTTTTGCCTGCTGCTTAATCCCAGGCCAAATCAAAATATACACATGTCAATGAAACTTTCTATTGCACACAGAGCAATCAGAATAAGGTCTTCAATTGGGCACCCCGGTCAAACAATAAGGCAGATCTGTAAATGACCTGAATGAACAAGGATACCCTGGAAAAAACATAAATAATCTTGTAAAAGATGCCATGGTTTAAGACCCAGCAGTCTGGATTCTATACTTCTTTAATATGTGAATAGGTATGTCAGCTCTCAATGCCTCTTACTCGTGCTGCTGTTGCAAATATTCATTCAAGTATTTCCTGATCTCACAAAAGTGTTCTGAGAATAAATTCATTACTCTGTATGAAGCACTCTGATATTATAGTGATGACATAGATAGAAAACTGTGAAGAAAAATAAAAGCTTACTTGCTTCAGGGCTGGAAGTATGTGTAGTAAATACGATGTGCAACCACATGTTGAACATGAGGATAAGAAGAAATATGCAGGTGTTACTTAGTACTTTGTGCTCCTTATTAATCAGAGGCCCAGAAGCAGGAGAAGAGGAGAGTATTTTTGTTTTTTTGTTAACCTACTACCATTCTGATAGCAAACTTTAACATAATATGTGCAGACCACAGGACACGGTTAATGTTAGAAGCATTAACAGTTATAGTTGCAATGAGATTTATTCGGAACTAAATTAAAATGCTACAAATCTATATTCTCTTTGAATGGACCTCTTTAGACTGCAAGGGCCTTTCTGGTGAACAGTGGTCTCAGTCTTATGCCAGCAATAATTGATAAGTTCATGTATTTATACACCACATAAGCATAAATATACTTGAAGATATTTCTGCATATATCATGAACATTCTTTATTAGTGAGTAAATATTTTCAAACATCACAAATCTTTGGCATGACATTAAGGCCTTGTGATGTTTTAAACTATTTTCTCCCTTTTTGATAGTAGCTAAAATACAGAAAATGGCTTACAGATTTAGCTGTGTATATAGTTTGAAAGTAACAACTGAAAAATGATGTTCATAATCTGAATTGCAATGAAACCAATTATCTGTACCATGGTGTTTCACTTGGGAATACTCCGAAAGGTTTAGTATTTCTTAAAAGAAATTAAAAACAGCTGTAAAAATACCATAAAACAAAAATAGCAGCTGCAAAAGAGATTAACATTCCTAAATTTCATTTGAACCTGATATGTTATTTTTCCAACAGCAACATACATATATACTGATTTTTAAAAATCTATTCTTTATGAAACTGTATCCTTTTAAGAAAAAGATGGATTTTTTTTCACCACTCTTTAATATTACCCAAGAATTTCATGAACATTCTTCTCCCCCTTCTTTGCCCAGGATTTCTGTATTACATTTTCTCCTGTAATAATTATCAAGAATAATCTACAATTGTTGAATATTGAAAAATGATCTAGATATTACTGATTAAGAATTAAAGATATACCTCATAAACAATTTTTAGCAATCCTTGCATTTTGTTTCTTACAGCTGTCAAATAGCTTTCAAACTGAGCCCCATTTACTCTGTGCCTGTTTTAAAATTTTATATAGCGTCTGTTTTCCAATTAAGTGGCCAGTCGCAGATGAAACATTCCTAATCTTTTTCATATATATAATAAAACCAAATGTAATTTATAAAACAGAACTGGAGGTGGTGACAGTATAAAACAGTTTATTTTGCAGCCTTGGTCAAAACATATGGCAGCAACTTTTCAAGCCCCCTGCCAGATGGTGGGCCTTAATCGATTTTGTCTGTTGCACCGTATGTTAATTCTCTGTGAAAAGTATTTCTTCAGACTCAATTAAAAAAAATAATAATGACTTTCATTTTCTTCCCAAGTAACTAATGCAAAAACTGGCATTTAGATAGGCCTGTTTAACTGCAAAAAGTTTTTAAAACCCCAAGATATTTACACAACAAGTAAAATTGATTCTAATGGCTTTGAAAGCTGTGATTGTTATTCACCAGCATGGGTATCATTTCAGGTGCTTCAGAATAAGCTTACTTTTAGTATAATATTCTTCATCTTGCTTTTCTGTTTTTCTTGTGATGTTTTTAACTAATGATAGTGTTTCATTTTGCAAATTAGAGTAATTTTGAGCACCAAAGATCCTGAGCAAAATCTCAGATGATCAACACTAAACTCATTACCCTAAACTCTAAGAACATTAGACTAGAAAATGTAGATAAAATCTATCTCTGCCTCTCAATAAAGATGCTTTATGATACAGTAACTGCTGTAAACTTTTAACGAGCAGTCTATGCAACACATTGCTGTGTGTTTCTTACATTTCACATTTTAAAATATTATATTTTATGTGAGCATACTACACTTAATAAATGCTACACAAATACCAGTCTTCTAAATTTTTTAATAGGAAATTTTTGTTTTGATAAGTATGAAATTTCCTCTCTACTCAATAAATAATGAGGTATGAATATTTGATACAGAAACTTCCTGATGGGTAAACTTAGTGGACACAAAATCATAAAATTCTACTATAATTCTAATAGTTACTGTTTATATGTATTTTGATGAATATGTTAATAATGTCAGTACCTTAATAAATATGCATTCTAAAAGCCAGATTTTATTGGGGAATATATTAATTCGTTACATATTTTGGTCTACTTTTACTGCTATTGTTCCTTTGTTATACATATTATTTGTGACACAGGCTTAGAATTTGAACTAAAGTAAGATGTGTGCATAACAGAAATCAAATGAAAGGAACTAGTCCCTAGAGAAATATGCAATCCTTTTGTAGAACCTAGCTTTAATGTAGACCAGTACTTAACATATTCACAACTTAGAACGTATGAAATGGGTGTATGTTGAAACAAAATATCAACCAGATCTATTCTCCTTAGCATGTTTATTTTATGACTACTTTCTTTTGAAATAGAGCAGGGCTACGGTAATGTGTGTGCAGACTAAATAGGTTGTGGTTTTTTGAGCAGTAATCCCATACAAGTATAAGGCAGAAACACTGTGCTTTTCCAATATAATCCAGCAAGGACAAATGACAGCCTTACCTGACGGCTGATATCTTTTATAGTACAGCTGTGACATATTTTATGCATCACAAAGAATGATCAAACATATCTTCCGGAGCCTTTCTGTCACGGAATGTGGCCCCATGCCCCATGTATATCTTTACATTAAGCAACAATATCCCTAAACTCTCAGCTAGCTGTTTCAGACTGCTGGTTATTTTGGAAGAAGAATGTATTTGGGAATATTGTGACATTTTGATTTTGCATTGTTATTATTATTATTTTTTTTTTATTTAGTGGGTGATGATGAATACACAGAATATTTTTAGGAAAAAAAAATATGCATGTGTTTGGAAATAAAAATATTATAGGATATAGTTAAGCGATTTCAAATGAACCATATGCTCATATTTTGGAAAATAAAATGGGCTACAGCTTACTAAGAGGTGAATGTCTGGGCACTTTGGAATATATAGCTTAGAACTGTTTTAAATCATAGAATAGAATCATACAATCATTATGATTGGAAAAGACCTCTCAGATCATTGAGTCCAACTGTAAGAAAGACCCTCAACACCATACCTGCTAAAATATGTCTAAGCGCCTCATTTACATGTGTCTTGACCACTGCCCTGGCAGTCTGTTCCAATGCTTGACTACTCTTTCAGTGTAGAAATTTTTCCAAGTATCTAACCTGAACCTCCAGTGGCACAACTTTAAGCCATTTTCTCTTGTCCTATTGGTAGTTATTCTGGAGAAGAGATCGACCCCCGCCTCACTACAACCTCCTTTCAGGTAGTTGTAGAGACTGATAAAGATTCTCATTTGCTATATCTGTCTCAAATCTTTTAGTAATTAAAATATCTATCCTGAAGTAATCATGTTACTATGTTAACTATGCTTAAATCAAGGTCCAAACTCAGATTTAAAGCATATAGCACAGCACTGTCGAGAATGAGGACTTCACTCTTTGCAGGTAACCCAGGTCTTCAGTCAGTGCACATAAGCTTCCAGTGTTATTTGAGAAATCAAAGGTATCCAAAATATCTGTACATAGATTGCAAAGAGAATACTAGCCTTGTCCCTTGAAGCTGGAAGGGTATATGCTAAGCTTTCAAGCAATTGAATTATATTTAGCAATTGAATGAAGCCTCTGATAGACAAATCAGGTCACCATGGGGGTTGTTTGACAGGAGGGAAACTCTTTTATTCTAATTAATTTTGTTCTGAAGTAAACTTACCTGATATAACATGGATATAATCACACTTGGAAGTGGGCAGAAAACAACCTTTAAAGTCATCTGGACAGCCAGTCTCCTCCCTAGAGGTCTAGTAGAAATCTGTGTGCAGAAATACCTTTCATACCTTAACGCAACATACAGTGATGCTGTCCCCTCTGGCATCAAAAAATCTCTGCCTCCCATTTTCTAGAGTTGAAACACTTTTGATAGGGTTATGCTGCATATCTCCTCTTTGCTGAAAATGAATGTTAGCAATCAACTTGTCCTTTAGCAGGAGGCAGACAGTGTACTGTTCCTGACTGGAGAGGTCTATGTAACCTTCACAGAGAGATAGCAAGGATTTGATCCAAGCTGAAGTCAAGAGAAGCCCTTGTATTCTTTCTCCAGGGAAAGCAGTGGGACTGTTTTTCCATTTGAGAGTTTTGGAGTGCTGGGACTCACATTTTTTTTGAGTTTGCATCCGGTAGCATACTTTGAGCACTATAGAGATCTGCCACAAAGACCGCTTTTGCTGAGAGAAAGGAAACCAGTTAGGATTAGCACAGGGTTAATCAATCAGGAACCTACATGTAAAGGGCGATAAAATGAAGTACAAGTTAGATACAAACTATGACCAATTGTGCTCTGTTGAGCAACAGAAGTATCCACCATTGACAGTGATTCTTTAGCTCATCCTTGCACATCTTATTTGGAATTCCAGTCTGCAGAGAAAATTTTCTTTCTTCTCTCATTTGCAGCACTGAAAAAAAAAAAAACATGTTTTTTCAACTGAGCTTTGTTTTTCTTTCAGATATCTGAGAGTAAATGAAGCTTTGACTAGTAAGATTAAGAAAATGAAAGTAGAAGTAGAAGGGAAAAATATAAACATAACATAAAATGAACAGCTAAAGGTAAAAGGAGCATGAAAGCAATCATAAGGTATTTTCTGATTGTATATTTTCATTAATCCTATTTTCAAATCTTATTTGATGTCAGTGCCTTTCCTATTGCAGTAATGAAGTTCACTGTTTGCCAAAGTGTCCACAAAATCTGTCTGCCATAGGGTAAAGAGTTTCCACTCTGTCTTCTGAATGGAAAGTTAGAATGAAATTTCAGAGATCCCCTTTCACACCTTTTCTGACCTAACATGCAAGAGTAGAAGAACTGAGAAGCATTCCCTTGTGCTTAGCAGGAAAGCATGCAGGCAAAATCCAGTAAGAAGGAAAAAGACAATAGGCTAAAGAAGAAAATAATATATATTCTTTTTATATCATCATTAAGGTTAAACTCTAAACCACTGAGAAATTACAGCAATTATAATAATTACATATTCCAGTGAAGGTGGATCTAGTGTAAATATATTTGCAGCATGCTATACAGTACACAAGCTTGATAAAGAGGTCTTTATTGCTGGTTAGTGGATGGACTAAAATTGCATAGCTAAATAAATATAAAATGTTCACAACTTGGCAAAGCCATAACATATTTTCAACTTGGACTTTTATGTGACAACAGTTTTGATTTGTTTCCATCTGTTAAAACAGGCAACTTGAAAATGGCACTGGGGTAGACATTCTTCCAATGAGAAAGGAGAAATTCTTAAAAAAGAGAAGATTAGAAGATATTTAAGGTTTCAGAGGAGGTACATGTTTTCTTTCATTTGAAAACTATTGATCTACATCTATCAAATCCAGTAGAGGTTTTTTTTATATATATATTTAGTATCATATTTGCTTAAGTTTATCAAGGGCAAATAGACCTAAAAGCATTCCTAATGCATCACAGTTCTGACTTGTCATGTCATGTATTTATTTATGGTCTTTATAGATAAGAGATTCCAATTGTATGTAAGCAGTGTGGTGATCATACGGCATGTGTGTAATTATCCATTAAAGACCAAGGAGGGAATATATTAAACAAATTCTCATCTAAAACAGAGTTAGAAAACAGGGCTGTAGGGGTGCACCAAGGAACCATTGTAAGCATATTTCAGTTTATATGTGTGTATATAGATGTGTATATATCTATGTGTATATATACATACTTGTAACACTGTCTTAATTAATAGAGAATCTTAGAGTTCAAATAATTTAGAAACCAAATATGTATGTAGAGGTTTTTTTACACAAAAAAAAATGGCACTACTTTTTTATTAGTATAGGATCCATATTTCAGTTGGAAAAAATCACACAGAAACTGAGCAATCTGCCTCTCCAGATACGGTATAGTAATGTACTAGCTTGTGTGTATGAGGTCTTATTATAGAGATGTCAGTTTTAGTTTGAAACATAAACATATTTTTATTTATACATTAGTGCTTATAGTGATCAATGACCATGTGTGCAGTATATTAGAATTTGTTTTTGATCAGTAGAAAGCAATTATTCATAAAACTCAAAACAGAAGGCAAAGTTGTGAAAGAAAGGAGAAGAATTATGTCTTTCTTACAGGGAAGGTAATTTTAATATAGACGAGATTGGTCCAAGTCCTGCAGTTTGGATTGATAGATTATCTAGTAGAACTATCATTTCAATAATCTCAATGACAGTGCAGCAGTGGATACTTGGTACAATATTATAAATTAAATTTACTGCAAATGTCATTGCAGAGAATATAGAAAGAGATCTGTCATTTGTATTTGTAGAAGTTAAGATAGGGAAAAAATTAAGATTTTTTGACAAAATATAGCAAAAATTATCTACATGATATGGCTATGCTACCAGTTGTCTAAAAGATTCCTTTCATTGTTGCTTTCTTCATTAGGATGCTTGAATTACACCACTGCTTATTTGCTCTCTATTAAGCAGAAATATATTCTTCCTCAAATTTGTTTCCAGGATAAAAGAACAACCAGTCTCTGTGTTTCTCTTCTATAAAGTAAGTTGTTTCTTACTTTATAGTAATATAATTAGAATCTATTCGTGAAACTATAAAAGCTAAATTATGAACTGGTAAATTCACCTTCACACATAGTCACATATTTACACTACAGTGGTGTTAGCATTACTAGTATGAAACCAGTGATATAGAAACTCTGGAATATGGGGGACAAGAAATGATAATAAAGCTGTTCTATTCATAGGTTTTGTTGTCTCTTTTTATAATTTTATTATTTTCTTTGCTATCATAAGGTCAGATATAATGCTACCCAGCAGCATTAAGCAAAATTACAAACAAGTTTAATTTGCAGGCCACTGAAAATCTGTTACAATAGACAGACCAGAGCTAAATTCTATTCAAAATAAGAATTTGTAATTTGAGGTGAACTTCCTTACCTCAGTGAAGTTACTGGAACTTATCTTTGAAAACAGAATTGGACCATTAGCACTAAAATATAATTTAATGAAAAGAAGCTTTGTTGTGCTTTTCTAATGTGTACTGAAATTAGATAACTGTAAATAGAAATAAACCACATTGCAATTTAATCCTAAATATATCATAAGTTTATCTGCAAAATTAACATTTTTATACCAATTTAGTCAGAAAGTTGGAAAATGCAAGAGCTTTAATTAATATTAATTGTACTATTTTTAATTGATAATTGAAATGAAATACAAAATTGTTATAAACTAACCTATGTCCAATGTAAAATGTACACCTACAGATAGGATATCAGGTAAGATCCTAGAAAACTGAAATCTACTTTCAGCCTGCTACTGCCTTACTGTGAGACAGTAGAAAAATAAAAGTGCTTTGCAGGCTAGCGCTGTTGAATGCACTGTTATTATTTTTAACAGTAGTCATTTATTAAATGATTGAATAATAATAATAATAATAATAATCAGTGTTTGAGTTACTATGACATTAACTGGGCTTCTTGGGCTGTTCCCTCCAACCCTCTTTAAATTACCACTAAATTTTACCCCAAAAACATGTTTTTCTAAAAGTAAATTTTTTCCAGTTATGTAATATTCCACAAATTTGATCCCACCAGTTCAACAATGAACTTACTAAGGGAATGATATTCTGTGCTTTCTGTCATTGATTTGGCAATGAAAATTGGGCCAAAAGAGTTTCATGTAATTCTGGAATGTGCTTATATTTAAAATGTGAAATGAATGTACACCTTGCATGCATTGTAATAAAACTGTTGTGGCAAATATGTTAGCAACGATTCAAAGCGGTCAACCAAATCTGCTAGTGTGAGGAAATGCATAACTTGAAATTATGCATTTGCTGCAGCCCACCAAATATAAAAGAATACATATTCGCTTCCAGACACCAGCGTAATATATAAACATTGAGAGATTCAGACATTTTGATTGTAATCTTTATATTCTTCTGTGCTTTGCTGTGTTTCATATTTTCCCTTACAGTTGTCACTTTCTGGTGGACAAGGGGTTGATAAGACTTCCCTTGTCATTAAAGGGTATGTAATCTGGTTCTACTTGATCAGAAATTTGATGCTTGTGTACCAAGCTGGAGTAGAAAATCTGGGAGAACCATAAGGATGTGTAGGAAGAAAACTCAAAATACCTGGTTCAAACAAGACAGTCGTTGTAGGACAGAAAGTGTTATGCACCACTGAGACGATATAGGTAATTACTGTTTTTGTCATATTTCATTTGAAATGTTTCATATTTCATTTTGTTTCATATTTCATCTTTAGTTGTGTAAATGCATTTAAGAGTTAATTTAATTTGTGTCACAGTATGTATTTCTAGAATCATAACAAACGTGAATAAACAGACTTGCTATGCTTTGGTGAAAAATATCATTAGGAAGATTATTTTCTTTGAAACAACTTTGACTTGAACCCTGAGTATTGAGGATATGTGGATGAGTAATTATATCAAACCCTTTTCTGCCTATATGGACAAAGCAAAATTATTTTAAATAGACAATAAAGAATTTGTAGCCCTTCAGAGCAAGGAAAATGAAGCTAAGGAGCCTACTGCCTTATAAGGAGCTATTTGGAAACTCTTCTGTGTACGACTGTCTGCTCCAGGACAGTTGTTTACATTTCTTATTCTTAGCTATTAGAGCAAAAAGTTGCTATGTCAATTATAGCAAGAATTTGCTTTGTAAAAATGTTTTTGAACACATGTTTCATTACAGTGCATCAAAGCATGAAATAACCATGATTTATTGGAAAGAGCAATTTCCAGCTGAGAAGACCTTATTGCAACTCCTACTGGCTCAGCTGGAGAGAGGAAATTTTCTTGGAGGACATTGCAGAGTAACTAAGTGCAGACTCTAAGTGTCCTACTTTTAGTTACAGCTTCAGTAATATGCAAAGCGTATGTGCATACTAAATCCAGTCACAAGAGGAGATATGGCTACTGAGTTAAACTTCCTGTGATAACCAACCACCATATGCTTGACACAGGCACAATATTTATCACACCATATGCTTGACACCAAGGACAAGAGTGTATTCTGTAAACATGCTTATGGCATCTTTTCACAGAATCGGGGAGTGGCATTTAGAATCCATTTCAAGCTTCTGCCAAAATGGAATAGCTGAAAGGAAATCAGTAAAGTATAAGCATAAATTTCCCCACACTGAATGTTTTTTTTCCAAGAACACCTCAGTATCACAATCCAGAATGACTGTTAGGGTAAAATACTTCTAGTGGTCTTCACAATGGTGAATATTCTTATTATTTTTTTCCTAAAGATTATATTGCCAGATTAGTGTTTCCCTATTATACATACTGCCTTCGATAGCATATCTATTTTCCTAACTCTGCCACTGAAAATTGTGGGCTGGTAGTGATGGGTTTGTGGTGTTTTTGACAATTTGTAAGCTAACTTTTACTAGGTCTGTCATCTTTTTTCGAAAATACTTGCATGTCTGGTCTAGTGACAAGCTGTAGGAAACACTTTGAGCCTTTTATTATTGCTGTGTTGGATACGAAATTTAGAACAAGTTGTGTGATGCTGCAGTCATTTGTGCATAATGATACTCATATTTTACTCTCTTTTAGATCTCTTTGTGTACTTTTGGTACTGTTGCAGTATGAGAATCAATACCATTTACAAAGAAACATGTATTTCTTGCATTATACAATCTGAAAATAGTAAGTCAGTCATAAGAACATACGAATGGCTGTGGCAGAATAGATCAAATATCATCTAACCCAGCAACCGATAGCAGGCCAATAGTGCAGCAACAGATGCTGGAGGAGGAGTATAAAGAAAAGAGAAAAATTCCCTAAGGACTTTACCACAGTCCAGCAATGTGGCTCCAGAGCTCCTTGAGAAAGTGACAGTTTGACTGATTTTTCTAAAGATTTCTCAATTTATTTTTTAATTGTTATCATTGTAAGCATCCTTACAGATGCAGATTAGTATAACATGCAAGATAAAGCATCTGGTTACTCAAGCAAAGTACAGAAAAGGCACTTAAACTGTAAAATTTGTATACATTTTTATAGACCACTGTGTCCCACCTTGTCTCCAGTTGTTATTGCAGAAAGACAGGGGTATCCTATAGTTTCCATGTCACATTTATGCAGATATCTCTCATCTCTTAGGACTTCTCAGATAGCACTCAAAACATATGTTTATGTAACTGAATTAAGTACTCACCATCTACAACATTTTTCCTACAGTATGACATGCAGGATAATTCCCAGTAACTAGTGTCTAAGCTCCCATTAAAGACCGTGTATACTTCCATTAAATGTAGTCAAAGATTCTGAGAACACAAGGTAGCTAATTCTAAAATAGGCATCTTCTGACTGGTCAGCTGTCTTGCTTTTTGCTCTCTCATGCAAAACTAGTTGACTAGATTGCCACTGCCTATAGTGGAAGCTTCATGACCTGGCACATATGAACACACTTACACACAGGCATCATCTGGAACTGAATTCCAATTTTGATGCAGGATTCAGCTGCCTAAACACAAGCTCCTGGTGCCATTAGAGCCATTAGACTCTTAAGACATCTGCACAGGGCTGACACATAAGGCACAGGACCTGCCAAAGGCTACGACTTTCTGCAATGGCACCTGTGATCAGGCAAACAAATCCTGTTCTTACTGTTTCATACCAAGAGAGTGTTGTGCATTTCTCAGATACATGTAAAATAATTCTGACCAGTAATCCATTCATTCTCCCTCCTAAATGCAAGATAGTCTGATCTCATATCTCTTCTTTAGATCTTCTAAAATATTGACATGGATACAGTCAAATGTATAACACAGTGTCTAAAAAAATAAAGAATACTAATTTTAAAAGTATTTCATGTACAAAACAATGTTTGCTTTCTTTACTTACCTAACAATCTCTCTCGAAGATCCTCCTCTACTCCTTCATGAAAGTACAGAGTAGGATCTTGAAAAAGCATATCTCTCTTTTTCATCCCATGCCTATGCAGATTAGTTAAATATTATTCTTGATCTTGAAATCTTGAAAACATTGAAATTGAAATGCATGAATGAGAATGTTGAAATTATGTATAAACATAAATTCTACCAAGTAAAGTACTTCACTGTACATAATCTATCCTGAAATTTCATGCTTATCTATCTTGGAGTAATTTTTTACGGAGAGATGTTTTAATTGTTAGATTGTAATTATTTTTTGTTTTTTTTGTATCATACATGTTTCTCACAAGAAATAGCTTTGAAAGGAAAAATTATATTTTTCATGACAGAAATTACTTACAGTGGAAAGGATTATGATGAGTTGGCTCTGTTTTAGTTTTCTTGAGAATTCTAGGGAAAATTATGGTGATCTGGACAGAAGATGAAAAGGAAATAACCTACTTTTCTGAATAGGTTTCCTGACTCTTAATCAGGTATTACGAATGCAGATATTAAGAACTTGATCGACGTGATCTCAATTCTGTCTACTGTAAACAGTTGGTTGGTTATATAGTAATGCCCTGGGAGAAAGGTACTATCTCCTTCAGAAACACCTTAAGGAAAACTTTCTTCCCTACAGGTTCAAATTTCAAAGTCATCCTTGAAAAATTAAGAATGTGTTTTTCACCTCTAGCCTTCTGAAAGCTAGACATGTAATCATGCAGGTTCACTCAGCAGGCAATGGAGAAGAGACTCTTCACAGTCTACCCAGCTGGAAGAAAGGTGAAATAAATCACCCTCTAGAAATGCCTATCTCATTCCATTGGAGATAGCAGGAAAGTAACTAGATGCCATATTCTTCGACGGCCAAAGTGAGCTAACAGAAAGGCTGCCTGTAATGACTAAGAAAAAAAGATCCTTAGCTGTGCAGAGCAGCAGTAGGCTATATCAGAAGATGAAGAACTGCATTTAAGCTGAGGAAGGAATAATAAAAATGAGGGAAAAAGTGTGGGAGAAAAGAGAATGGGAGGTTTTTGATATCAAGGAAAAGGAAAAAAAAAAAAAAGGACATTAAATGGGGTATAAAATATGGGAGAAAAAATGTCAAAATGAAAAGAAATGCTCTAAATAAAGCTTTTTTGGGGGAAAAAAAAGTCATAGAAAGTTAATTTAAAAACTGACAGGCACTTAAGTCTTAAGAAACTGTAAATCAGAGTGTGAGGAGAGGGCTTAAGATAGGGGATAGGCAAAGATAAGGGGAGTGCTTTTGTTTTTGTTTCTTGTCTACTGAAAGTTTGCATTATTTATTTGTTATAACAGATTTAATGCACAGCCTATTTCTAGTTTTAAAAAAGGCATAGAAATACAAGATCTGTCATCTTTTGCATGTGGTGATAGAAATAAGGATGTATGTAGGTAGACACAAAACAATGATTAAACAAATTATGAGATTGACTTAAGTAAACAAAAATGAAGAGAATGCTGCAACATTTCAGTATATCATTTTTAACCCATTTCACAGAGTCTAAGCATAATACAATGGTCTTAGAGCAGTTGCCAACTTTCCTATTATTTGCTGCATTAACTAGGCATATGGAATAAGTTAACAACAAAGTGGCAAATTTCATTGCTTTTGTTGGTTTAAGCCGGACCTTTAACTTCACTGTTTTGCATTTAATAAATACATTATCAAAAAGAAGCGTGACATCTCCTTAGAGAAAAACATTTTATCTTCACAAAGAAAAATTAAAGAGCAGGTGGTGGTTTTAGGGGGACTTTTGTCAGCTATCCTTCTTTAGCACTAAAAGAAATATTCTTGCTATTGGTTAGAGGCTCACAAAAAGCAAAACCTAAAGCTCCTAAAAATCATAATTACTTATCCAGCTAATGATTTCATTAAAGAGCATCTCAGGTGGGATGAAGCTGTAAACACATTTAAAATCTGACTGAATAGGAATATTTGAAAACTACTTAGCTTCAAAAATGTATCCCTACCAGAAATTCTGGGTAGCACCTTCAATTTTTATCTAGCTCTAGAATGCAACAATGTAAGTGCATCCTCATTAAACAAAGCTTCTGGTACCTATATTTCAAGTATATTGTACAAGTGCACCTGAAACTCCATAGAATGGGTAATCAGGAGTGGTAAATTATCAATCTACAAGGATTATGAAATGAAATTATGAAAAATTCAGCCTGTAACAAAAATATCTGGAATATAATCTTCAAAGAAGATCCAAGGATCTTAAAGAGTATTGAGTATTTTTGACTGTAGTACATAGATCAGTTTGTATTCAATGCGAGCTAGCTACAAGTTAACAATTTCTTACTCCAAGGTGTTTTAAAATATAACATAACAATTAAAGCCATGCACCTATTTTTAATGTATAGTTCTCAGGGGGCCATATGGCCCACAACCAGATTTTTAAGAGTATCTCACCACCTGAAGATAGAAAGACACACCTAATGGGATTTTTAAAAGCACCCAGATGTCTAATTCTCATCGACATAACTGAGGGTGAAGAGGGTGAAGGACAAGAATTAAATGCTGAAACAACAGTGATGATGACAGAATTCCTTTCAGCCTCCCTTACAAAATTATTATATCTTGGAGAACAGTGAACTAACTAGTACTTGAAAGAATGAATGCTTTAGTTAATTGTATTATGTTACTAAATACAATGTTGCTTAGCTACCATAGTGGTAACTACCTCAGAAAATCCTTCTTCCTAGAGCTTCATAGCATTTTGTTGTTGTTTTTCTTTCTAAGCAACAAATGTGCAGAGTAGCACAAACCACAATGTATCACCTCCTCTTAGCAATGTTTTCTCTACATTCTGCTGGTTATTTCATAATTTTTTTCCATGATGTGTGGTTAGAGTGTTTAATACAGACTCTACAATTTTAATTCTGTTTGACTGATTGTTATTTAAGGGGGTATCCTCTCTGGGTGTCTCTCTGAGACACATTGCTCTGGAGAGACCATGTACTGTATTTTACACATGGAGTTGTCTGCCCCCATTAGCTAAGCCCAGGTGAGTGTTTGAACTGCAGACCCCAGAGCATAGCAAAACCCTTGTCTCATTTCCAGGCAAGCCGGGGAGACTGCACCACAGGGGAGCAATCTGGAGTGCCCCTCAGAGCTTCCTCCTGCATTGTATGAGCAAATGCAGTACGAATATATTATCAAGGCACCTGGGAGAGTAGCCTGTAGCACACGTAGTAGTGCTTAAAAATATTTAATGGAACTGCATTCACGCGCTATGAGTTCCTTTCATGGGTGCGTTTCCTTGTAAGGCTCCTCTGCCTTGAATGCAGAGCGGACCCCCCAGTGCAGGTGGCCAGAAAGGTGAGGAGTTTGGTTTGTACTCAGTAATGGATTTCTGTTCATGTTAGGAGCAGCTGGTCAGTGGGATGACTCCGCAATGGAGATTAAATTAAATATTTGAAAATCAAATCCCGCCTGAATGATTTTTTGCGTGTGTTTTTGTGAAAAATATGGACATCCATTTTAAAGTTAAATGTCCATTTTGCACAGTTAGCGTAGCTATCTTTTGCCTATTATCAAATTTCCAGTTTAAGCCACGTTTTTATTTAAAAAGAAAACACACAAAATCAAAGAAAAAAAAAGGATTTTTGAAAGCAACTTAAATTTAAAAAAGACTGTTGAAAAGAACAGAATTACAGTTTGTTTCAGGAATAAGATTTTGTATTTTCCTAGAATTGTACCTTTAATGACTTACTGATAAGAATAAAACGTTTTTTTTTTTTTTGCTGAAAAGGTTTGCAGGAATGCTATAGCCAACTTATACATAGCCAACTGACTGATGCTACAACATCAGTCAGAAGACAGCCTAAGAAAAGGATTCTGCAGATCTCCTAAATCCTGTAAAATGAAAACAAATTAGAATTTTGCTCTTGCTTTGAAGTTTTTTCAGATGTTCCATCATGATATTTCTGCTTCTTCCCTCTCAATAATCACAGTGAGTTGCAAAATAGAGCAACTCCCTCTTTGGAACATAAATTGACAGGTTTGTTAGAGGAAATTCAATCATCCATCTCCAGAATTTAAACATATCATTAACAATTTTCAGAAGTCACTAGTCCTAGAACACAGAGCTCTTGAGCTCTGATTTTCTTCTCTCTGCTTTTCCTTTTGTCAAACAGAGTTGTAAATAATATATCTCATTCATTCCAATATTTCCATGTCTTGTACCGGGCATTCCACTTGCACTGGGAATTCCAGAACTGGACACAATATTGATAATAAATAAATAAATTATAGACAGCCATTGTCACAAATGAAAATACGTTTACCTTTTAATTGTCACTTGGAAATTTCTTTGCAAGATTTTCATTCCTGCCTCCTGTCTCTGACACAGGAGAGGATGAATTAAAAGCTGGTAGATAAGTAGATAGAGATGATGGGGAGCAGGGAAATGTTTATTTTATTGGAAGTGTTTTACTTGCTTTATTTTACTGTATCCATTTCAAAGAGTGTTTTCTTTCTTTTTTTTTTTTTTTTTTCCTCATCAGTGGGACTGCATCAGGTTTTGAACATTTCTTTCATTAAAATCTTACCTTCAGTCTATCTAAGCAAGATCGATGCCTTTAAAATGTACAAAATCCAAAGAGTTTACTGCAGCCTGTAACAGCCCTGTAGCCAAGGAACAAAACATTTTTTTTCCAGAACGTATATAAGTCTTTAGCAATCCAAACAAGGCAGGATTCTAGCGCAACACTTTACAGTTGACAGTGCTTAAGTACTCCTCACAAGATAACTCCAAAATTCTATTATGTGTGAAGTGTGGAAAACCCCATGATTTTCTGTATGCAACAAAATTTTACACATTAGATTGTGTTGGAGTGTGTTAGAATTACTATGTGTAAACCAATCCAGAACACCTCTTTGGATCTGCAAGAAACAGAGCACTATTTTCATCATCAACTTCAGCTTAACTAAAGTGTAACACTTTCCATTTTTCTCCTGCATATTCAGGAAGTTACTCCATTCTTCACTGTGTCTGTTCATATTACAGCAGAGTTTCAGTTAGATTTATAGCAATGTGTACTCAGTTTACCTCTCTATTTTTCATAGAATTATTTAACCAATTTAAGGTGAAGGCATAATACTATCTGTAAAACAAGAAGTAGATGAAAAGAGTTAAGCTAACTATGGAGCAATATTTAGAATATTTTAAAATTGCCACCAAATATCCTTACTGATTATATCATCTTTTTATGCTGAGGAAAATAGTGCAATGTACATGATTCAGAGACTGAATGGTATCAATAAAGTCTTGACAGATCCTCTAGAAAAGGCAGAGTGCCTACAAAAAAAACCTGACCTCGGCAGGGAAGAATCTCAAACAGAAGAATTTTTGTAGAAAAGAGGTCTCTATTGATACCAAAAATCTACAAATTATCTAAAATAACTAGATTTCTAGAACCTTTTCCTATATTTTTCACAGACTAACTGGATATCTACTGCCTAAACCGGTCTGCTACTTTTCAGATTCATTCCAACTCTCAAGAATTCCTTAAGTCCTCCCAGAAAATCTGTTCACTGAATACTAGGTTCCACTTACTTCACTAGTTCTGCTAGATGCAGATAGAGATTTTGAAGATATCTTATGCTCCACTACTCATTTTTTTTCCTACTCTAGGTTTATTATTGCCCTTGACTCTTGCTTTCTGGTTTTGGTACAAGAAGGTTCTAAAACCTTTCTGTGCCTCATTTCCTCCAGTACTGCCTTAGCTTCTGGATTCCTTCTTCCCAACCTGTTGTCAGGTTTTTAAGGCTTTGGATTCATTCCCTGGGTTTTCAGGGTTGTCCTGAAGGGAACTAGCTTTATAGTTAATTAATTAATGATACCAACTGCATCTAAGTGCAGTAAAGTAATTCTTTGTTTTTGGTTTTATAAGCTGTATCAGTTATGATTGTTATCCTCAAATTCTGTCCTGTTCTTTTTAGATTTGTCTGAGTAAATCCCAGGTCTATATTATATAAGCATCCTTCCAGTGTGGTTTGAATTGCAAGCATCTGTGCCCAGATTATTAAAATCAGATCTTTGGGCTATGTTTGCACTGCAGCTAGAGGGGCTGGTGATTACAGCATGGTAGATATGCCTGATTTAGCTTTAATCTAGGTAATTCAGACAACAATAGCAGGTGTGAGAGCTTGGACTTCAATGCTCAGAGGTAAAAGCCTACAAGGAATCTTTTCTGTTTACTCAAGGGGCTTCATCCCGTGTTGTATCTTCAGGGCAATTATTGCCCAAACTATTGAGATTAAAGCCAGAGAAGGTAGCTCCTGAAATTATATCTTAGAATCACAAAGCAGGCATAGCTGTAGAGAGAGAATTATACATTGTTATTATATCAAAGTTTTAGTTGATAAACATGCATGTTTTATTATGACAGTAAAAAAAAAAAAAAAAGAGTAAATGTAAAAAACAGGGAATGTATTCCAAGATCCTAAGCATGTGCATGTAAGGTCACATAAAACTACATTAAATTATATTGTATTATTTGGGAAATGTTATGTGGTCGTTGAATTAATGTCTATCTATTGTAATGAGTCTGAATTAAGAGCCTGAGTTAAGATTGCTCATGCAGACTTCACCTGTTTTTTTAACCGTGTAGCTTCAAGTTTCTCTTAAGGAAGAGGCTGGGGGGATTATTTTGTTTTGTTTTTGTCAGAAATGGCCTCCAGATAAGAAAAAACTGACACTTAAATTGTACTCCAACCATGTTTATACCATGAAAGGCTAGGATAACCCTGAATGAAATTATTGTTTTTTCAGAACTTTCAGGATTTCATATCACATAGGAGTTAGGAAGAGTTTTATCCTCCCCAAACAATAAAATTTGCATTTATGATGTTTCATTTGTTCATTAGCTTATTATGACATTCATTAACAAAGAAAGTCAGAGAATCATGATGAAGAATATTGCCCATTAGACTAACAGAGCAACTAGAATTTTTTCTCAGTAATTATATTGTTCATTACTTTCTACCCACAGCATTAAAAAAAAAAAAAAGGGAGAAAAAAGGAAGAAATAAAACCTTTAAAGGAGGCTCGATTTTAATTTTATAATAAAGGCCATAAAATAGCTGTGGTTTTGTTGGCAAGACAATATTTGTTTCCCTCACCACATGCTGACAATGACAGTCACTGACCACTCTTACTAGCTTGCTTTAGGGCTTGATTCCATAATGCTAAACACTCTATCATTAAAGCAATAAAAATAAAAGCATACTCAGCAATTTACAAACGTAATACTCAGAATCAAGCCATCAGTGATTGGTAAATTGCCAATAAGGCAAAATTTATAATAAAAATGTATTTCAGACAGAGTCTTATCAACAGCAATAAGGAGGTTATATTTTCAACTAGCCCTCAAATTCAGTGTTTTCTGGGGACTTCAAACACTTTAAAGTTCCACTGAGATTGACCTTCTGCTATTATATGAAAACTTCTAAGAATCAATTCCTATCTCAGATCTTGAGCTTTCTTAGCCACCTCTACCAAGCTTCTGAGTGTTTGCAACTCTAGTCTTAATGTTAGCAAATCACAGCTTAGATTAAGCCATCCCATAGTTTAACCTCAGTTAAGAAGGTAAAAAGAAAAGACTGTGCAACAGTGCCTGCATCATCATAAAGCAGCAACAAAAAAAACTTCATATCTACCAGGATCACCACTTCCAGGGATTATTCACAGCAATTACTTGGGCAATTTTCTGATGAAACAGGCAACAAAGGATACAATAGCATAAAGGCTGTATATGTTCACCAGAAACCAGATTTCCAATTATGCTATCAACTCATTTCTACTACACTTCTGAACAGCTATTGTATTGCAATAATTTTCAGATGCTATTAAACTGGACTGAGTTTCAAGAAGTCCTGAAAACAAAACCTGAGTTATGTTATTAGTTCCTTTTTCTGATCCCCCCAAGCACCATGTCCTAACCTCGCAATTCATCATATAGAGTGAATCCAGAACACATGGATAAAATATTTAATCTGTTTGAAAATGTATTAAAAGCAAATTAACATTTCCCTAGTGACAGATGGACTACCAAGTTTTCTTCCATGAAGAAAAGATGAGCACAGTTCCGCATTGTTGGAAGGTTGCTCTACACTAAATGAGCTTAGTAGCTGCCTTTGCAGCAATGACACATTGGACAGAAATTTTCGGTATTTTTAGAGATGAGTTCCTGCCTATATTAATCTGTAATACTGGTGAATGACTATTTTGGGTGCTTAGGTGCTGAGCATGCTGAGCATTCTTTCAAATTATATAAATAAGGGTAACAGAAGGCACTGATTAGGGGAAAAGAGGAGCACAATCACTGTTGCTCTAGCAACATCACTGGGTTATGAATAGTGCAGCATCAAGCGGAGCAATTCCTTCACTCTTCTCATTCCCACATTCCTGGAAATGAGTGTTTTGGACACACCATAGGGAAGACAGATGGCAGAGGTTCTGGTTGATGGTGTGATTTAACTTTCATAATTTTTTTTCAAGTTTATCTTTGGCAAGCAATTAAATTAGACTATACATCATATAGCAATTGTTAAAATGTTTTTGATCCCTGTGATATAAAGTTATGCAGTTTCATACTGTTATACTAGGATTTTTTGAAAAGGACACACTGCTTTGCTGGTCAGCTATAGAATTTCATAGAGATTTTGTAGAACCTACAAGATTTTTTCTACACCCACAATTACACAAACTCCCCACACATCCTAGCAGACTGCTTTCTTTATGTCCATATAGCATTCACTGCAATGACTCATAAATATTTGCATGCATTTAAGGTAGTTAGTAGTATCTGCTGTCCCTGCAGTTAGTCCAAAGGCATCTACCAGAGGAAGAAGGAATGTAAAAGAAACAATTTTATAATTTACATAGTTTCAAAATACATAGAAGCCTTTCTATTAAAATCTAATTTTTTTTTTTTTTTTTTGTGGTTGTTTTTTTTTTGTGGAATTGGCTAGATGGCAGGACTCAGAGGGTGGTGATCAGTGATGCAGAGTCGAGTTGGAGGCCTGTGGTTAGCGGTGTCCCCCAGGGGTCAGTCCTCAGCCCAGTTCTGTTCAATTTATTCATCAATGACCTGGATGAAGGGATGGAGTGCTCCCTCAGCAAGTTTGCTGATGAT
>JAYECN011121080.1:4697-33211 GCA_035222435.1 Microcambeva ribeirae
TTGGGGGGGGAGGGGGCGGGTGGCAGATGTGCTTGGGAGTTTGCTGCTCACTCTTCCACACTTCACAAGCCCTTTGGGATGAAATGTAGTCAAAGACTGCATTTAGGCTCGGGGCTTCATGGTAACTTTGAGCGAGTCTAAGCATGGAGCACTGGCTTCCAATGTCCTTGCCAACAGTCCTCGCGTTGCAGCTGAGTGAGGCGGCTGAAAGCTAAATCCACAACAGAAGCTTAATCTTCTGCTGGAGCTGCTTCCTCATGGTGCTCAGCCCTTCTCAGCAGCCCCTCGTGCTCTACAGGGGAATCACCACTAAGGGTAGTTGCAGCCATAAGAAACAAGCAGCAGTCAAATGGTGTCAGAATTAACAGAGTCATTAACTCAGTGACCCACCACCTCAACCAAAGAGACATCACTCATTCACAGCTGTGCCAGTTTATTCGTGTCCTTTCCCAAAGAGCTTCTCACCTACCTGAGTGAAGCAACTTGCAACAACTCACCACCTCTAAGAGTGCTTTGGTAACTATAACGCTGTTTCAAGAGTTAGCCCGCGGCTTATGGCATTTCCCAGTGCAACGAACATCTTCCAGAGGCAACGACTTAAGACAGGCGTTCTTACACACTTTGCAGTTGTTGTTCCAAACTCAAAAATCATACTTAAAACCAAACTTCACAAGCGTAAGCTTGCACAATACTGAAAAACCTACAAACCCCCAACAAAATCATGCCAAACAAATCAGAAAGCTAACATTTCTAAATACAAATTAAAGTAAATATAACACCAAAATAATACATGAAGTCTGATATTGTTCAAGGTCTTAATTAACAACGTACTTGCATTTTTTTTTTTTTTTTAATTAAATGTCAAATTTGAGTTAAAGCAAAGTAAGTCCCCATTTTCCCCAAATCCTGGTCCTTCAGATACCAAAGGCAGTTTGAGCTCTTACCCGGAATTTCCCAGTTATTTTAGAGACAAGATTAGTATTTAGACATTGAAAAAAAGTCTATATTTCCTTCTGCAGGAATCCCCCAAATTACTATTTTAACATGAAAGTGAAGAAAATAGGAAAACACCTCTAGAATTTTTGCATTAGCCTTTTAAACGTAGGTATTTCTGGTCTGGTGTCCCATTTTAAATTGCGTACGATTTGTCAAAGTCCATCCTCGAGATTTATCGCTGTTCCCACTACCCAAAGCAATCTTTTTGATTACCAGCTCTCTTGCTTAAAAGGCATCCGTGGAGATTTGCGTCATTCTGACAGCACATCAGGTGAAAAATTGCACCAACCCCAGCTTTAAAAAGCTTCCAGACTGTTAGGTGTTATGCAGGTATGTAAACTGCAAAATTGTATAACTTTTTAACATACAATAATCTAACTTTAGATGCATGTTAAATCTTGTAATATAATGATGACTGATGACTAGTCATCTAACAGAAAAAGTCTTGCACAATTATTTAGCATCTTCACCTCCTCGAAGCTTCTGTATCTTCATTCTCCATGAACGCCTTCAGTCCTGGACATCAAAGTAGTCAATTACTGGCTCTTCTTTTAATGATTTTGGCAAACCATTGTTTCCCATACTCCTGAAATTAAAAGAGTATTAGACGTTACTCACCTGCATGAAAAACAAGATACAAAATAAACTGACCCAACTCCCATAGAGCCTCAGTGTGTACATGCACACCGTCCTGGTAGGTGGCCTGCTTTACTAAATTATGTTTTAATAAAAATATCTTAGTCTGCAAAAAAACAACCATCTTAACTGTAATTTTAGGAAGCGAATATACTATATTAAATTAACACGCATAATGTGTGTGTGGATGAATTTATTTTAGGACCTTACCAGCAAACACTATTTACTGTGGTATTTATTGCGCAAGCAGTAACACACTGAAGACTAGCTGCTCAAACGTAATCGTTTTTCAAAGGCAGAGCAAAAGAAATATTGAAGGGAGTCATGGGTCAAACCTACTCACTTTCACAATCCAGACTTACTGAAAGAGAGCTATGGCTATACTAAATCCAATTCTAGTACAGATTTGTGTCACAAGCCACTATCTGATCTTCCAAAATATTTTCTGGAAGAAAAACACTTCTAAAGAAACTTCCAATAATCAAAATTGGCTGAAATAGTTTACAACTGTGCCATGTGATCCCCTTTCAGCAGGGACACTGAACAGACAGGAATCCCACAGAGGTACGTGGAAATAAAGGCTAGCAACCTGCCTGGAAAAAAAAGGTCAAGCTGAGGTACAGAATAAGCAGTCATTTTAGGCATGGTGTTTTGACCTAAAAGATTAATTCTAAAAACTGTTAATTTTCCCAGAACTGTCTATTTTGTATTCCAGGAGCACCTAAGCCACCCAATACCTACTGCAATAGTTTCAGCAAATTTAAGTTGTCCCTTCTTCAAACTGAAAGCTGTCTCCTCCTCCTCCTTCCTAACATGGCATTATTTCAAATACAACTTTGGAAAATAACTAGGGGCTGTAGAAAGAGTCTTGAAAGGTAAAAAGCAAACAAAGATTAAGCCAACTTTTTAAAAATTTCACTTCTAGGAGACGACTACGGGTACTTGAAGCTGGTGGGTCCTAAAAAGTAAAGATTGGTATATTAGACTATTCAGCCAAGAGGCTTTATATATCCCATCTTCAGTAGCTTTTAGTACCTGAGAAAATGTACTTCACCTTTAGCCAATTGTGTAGTGATATCTACATAAGAAAAATAATCTTACCAACTGTCCAAATGAATAAGTATGTAATTATGCCAGTAAGACATTACTCATTTTCTTTTAAATATTTTTTTAAGTCTCCTCACAGTTGTCTTCCCTCAACTGTCTAACCTTTAGACAAAAAAAAAAAATAAAAAACCACAATATTTGTAATATTACTTCCCTTACAGCACATAGTTAATACTACCTTTTATTAACATTTCACTTCAATTTTACTTTTGGGGAAATCAAATCTCAGTGCAGACAGCAAGCTCCAAAGCTTTATGTGGGCTGGGAAAACCAAGGAGGAGCGACCTCTGTACAGCCCCTCAGTGATCTCAGCACTAAATAAAGAGCACCACCTGACAAGTGCCTTACTTATCTGTTTGCTTGTAGTGAGGAATAGGAGGTGGAGGTCTGCTCTGCATTTCTTTATCTAGCACGGAAGTTAAGGTATTGCTTGGACAAACAGACTTCCCCCTTGAGAAAGAAAGAAAACAAAACATTATTTTGTTTACATGATCAACTGGAAATTATAATCATTAAGAAATAAGGGCAAAGAAAGTTACTTTTACAAATAGTGGACCTGATATTAGTGTTCATATTTGTGTACTTAAATATATATAAATAGTTAGTTTTCTCAACTATGTATAGAGACCAAATGATGGGCAAATTCCATTTTGATTGCTGAGAATAAGATATTAGGTATTCTGAATGTCTCTGGGTTAGGACACCAATTAAAAAATGCAAAAGTAGCTTGCTATACTGGACTATAAGTGCCCAGATTGCTTTGTCCACGTTAACCTGAAGTGCTAATGCGGTCAACTGCTAAAAGACACCAGAAGCAGAACACTCCCACTCTGGGGTAACAGGCATCTATTCTTTCTCAGCACAGATTTCATAGCTGTCCTTTTGTAAAGCAGATGTGTGATCAGAAGCAACAACTGCAACAGCTAAGCTTGGCCTCCCGTGATCACGGCTTCCTCCAGCTTTGCGAGGTGATGTCTAATGTTTGGAACCAAGTTCCCAAACTCTGCCAGTAGCCACGTCAAAGCGATGGGGAAAAAAGAAATACCCAACAAGGCAGCATTCCAAGGAATTCTGGCTAGGCTGCACTCCTGGGAACAACGCAGCAGCAGCGCCTTCCAGCTAGCCCAAGCACAAGATCCCCAGGCCGAGCAGAAAGGCCGTCTCTCCCTGCCCTCCGCACCAGCCACCATCCCCGGCCTGCCCGCCGAGGCCTGCATGGTGAAGGACCCCAGGCGCGCTCACCCTCCCTGCAGTGCCACCCTCTGGCTGTTCCAAAAGGGCGTCTAATCCAAAAACGGCCCAATAAGGACCAAACACACCGTGGAGATGTTTTAGTATTTCCTGAAACTTGTGACAGGCATTTCGAGAAATTTTTTTTTTTTTCTTACTTCATCTTCAACTATGATTCAATTGTAAGCTGAAAAAAACCTGGCACTGTTAGCATTTTTTTTCCATGTATAGAATCACGTCAATCAGTATGTTCTCTTAGGCAGTTTACAGAGTCCATTCTATATATTCTTATTATCGCTTTTGTGCCCTTGATCAGTCAACTTAGAATACAAATTATGCCTTCCAGAATTTTCCTAATGCAGCTACAATATCAAAGAATAGTTCCAGTTGATTGTTATCATGCAATAACAACTTCTGGATTTGAGTTAATTTCCACCTAAGCCCAGCTTAATTAAGAAAAAAAATCCTAACGAATTTTTGGTTTGGTAAAAACCAGCAAGTGACATATATATACACACACCATATAAAATAATTTAATTATACATGAACTTATGTAATTACAAATTAGAGTCTAACTCCATATTAAATCTGTGTAGTTACATGTAAATCTGCATAAAAATCTGTCTATAGATACATATGACATACTGTCATCTAACTGAAATCTAACTAAATGCAGTTTGTTAGAGAAGACTATACCCTAGAAATTATTTTGGTTAGTAAAAATAACATACAACTCATCTAAAAACATGATAATAATTTAAACATTTAGTGACTTACATTTTTTTTTATGTATTAAAATCTACCCCTCAGGCTAGCCCAGCAGTAATGCTCTGTTCCGTGACTATTCCCACCTAAGGAAGAAATAGAAACCTCTAGGGAATGCCGAGAGCAGAATGAACAAATTGAATGGAAACACTTGGCTTTCTGGCAATTACTGCACTCTGGACTAGAAGCAGGTGTGGCCAAGTTCTCCAGCATCACTACGGAGTTTGGGTTATCACTTTTCTGAGGCTTCACTAGTTTTTACACCTCGAAGTGGTCGCAATAAGGCAATGAGAAGACCACTTGGATGCAGCCCTTGAAGTGAGGCACGTAGCTGTGCAGCTCCACGGAGCAGGTTCTCGGAAGGGCAGGCAATGCCTTGAGGAGGGGCAGAAGCAAAGCGACACAGCGAGCTCTACTGCACTACCTGCTGCTTCCTAAAAGCTTCCCACTCTCCAGCTGCAGGATGCAAAACCTTGTTTTTTAAAGCATAGTTATCAGTCCTTTTCCCTTCTCCACCTCCACTCATCTCTCATTTCCTTCACCCCCTCTTACCTAGATTTTTTTAAACGGAACTTTTTCAAGTATTGTCTCCTTTCTCCCTTTCCCTCCGGGGGACAAAAAAATTAAAAATAAAGCAACTAGCTATCAAAGATCATGATCTGACAGTGCTAAACACAACCTGACAGAATTAAGCTGTCCTATGAGATGCGGAAGCAAGGAAGCTTAGGCTTCCCATCCAGGTCAAGGCTATGCAGTAATTCTACTTTTTTCTCCAACTGTATACCCTTAATTTCCTCCACTACTGTGAACTCCATGGCTCCTCTCCAAGTATTCACAGGTCTGCTTAAACATCTCTTAAATTTGCAATAATTCCATCTTTCTTTGTCAGTTAACTAAAGGAGGAATATGTTCTGTGGCAAGTTCAGAAAGAGAGAAAAAAATAAGCTCCAGTAACAGACTTCACAGTTAAGATGCATCCTCTTTAGGCAGCAACTATTTTTCTTCTAAAAAAAAAAAAAAAAAAAATTGCTATTACAGCTACGTCTAATTTAGCTGAGGGCAAAAAGATAAAGCTATTGAAGAGATGAATAGAAAGCAGCCTTACAAAACCTTATTTTCTAACTCTTTCATGTAAATGATATAAACATCCAAGTATTTAAACATTTAATTTCAACATTTAATAGTAAAAAATGCATTACATACTTCACCGCAGTGATAACAACATTACGCTTTGGCTCATTGTCGTAGCTCACACTTTCAATGCCATAAGCCTGAGCTAACTCATGGATGATTCTGCGATGGTCTCTGTTCATCGGTGGGTAACAGTGACTCTTCTTTGTATGCTTGCCCTGAATTAAAGAGAAAAAAAAGAAAATATGGCAAAGTTTTTCCTCTGAAGGAGAAAAATAAAAAATTCTGTGCCTCTACCTCTGAACTTCTGCCACTATAGCAACATTAGTACTACCGAACAGCAATTTGCAAAATCTGCCACGCAATAGGAAAAGTCTAGTAACTAGTTATTGAAAAGCAACAAATCCAAAGTTTTAATTTCAGTTCAAAGCTGCTAACAATTGATTTGACACTGATTGTTACATAAACAATAAAAGAATAAACAAATGTGGACCTCCTTTCAAATAATTTGGTCACTTATTGACAACAGACATGGATAAAGAGGGGGTACCCAGTCTGCTTCAGGGACTGGGACACTCTACTTCTTGCTTTGCCTTAGTCTTCACCAAGGTCTCCCAGGCCCTCAGACCTATGGACAGGGTTTGCAGACAGTAACAGAGAAATGTTGACTCGGGGCTTTCTTGAGAAGTAGCTTATATGGGTTCAACGGACCCGATGCAGATCCACATGCAGGGAACGACAGGGTGATCTGTTTCACTTCACTCCCAGAGGAAAATTGTAGAGCAAGTCCTTTTAGGCAGCACTTTTAGGCCCAGGAGGGAGAAGGTCGGTGGGGTAGCTACATGCATTTACCAAAGGTTTTCAAGATCTGATTGGGCAAAGCCCTAACCCTGGACCAGATTCAGCACTCATCCTGCTTCAAGCCAGAGGCTTGCCTAGCTCATCTCTGGAGATCCCTTCCAAACTCAACCATTTCTGTGACATCTTCTGACAACCTATGCTATCTTGAACATTCAAATGCAAGTGCCTGCTTAGTGCTCTTCGGCACTGCACAATGACAAGTGATAAATCAAAGCAGTCCCTTGTCAAAAAATGTCTCATCTAGCTCAGTAAGATGCAGAGGAAGTCATTTGAGAATCAGGCATCTTAAAGAGTACAGCATTGCATGAAGTAATTTTGAGGCAGTACTGTATATTCTTTCCCTTCTAGTAGTCAGAAACTTAAATTTAATACAGTCTAGAAATATCACCTTTTCTAAACAGATTAGACTAAGCAAAACAATAACGACTCTTGGAAATTACTTGAACTCCTGCAGTAATCAACATGCAGGTTCTTAAAATCTTTGCGTCCGTCTTTTACTATAATAGTGATTACAGTTATTTAGAAAAAGGAATGCTACTTAACAGTAATCCCATTTGTCATAAGCCCTTCCCCTTCTATCCGACTCAGCAAGAGATTTAATCACCAGTTCATACAGAGAAAGGCAGAAGGAGGAGGAAACTCATCCTCTCCATTAAGAAAGAAAACACTAATTTTGCTAAAATCACCTACATTCCTCTCCAGATGACGACATGTCATAGAGCAGAACATCAGGCGCATATTGTAGCTACACTATGAGGGGAGGCATAAAACTCCTCTTAGGCTGTAAAATAGCTAAACTAAGTACAGTAAAAGCTCCTGAAGTCTTTTCTAAGAGTCACTGCTTTTCAGGATAATATCGCAAGCTGTTCAGCTAGAATTTTTACTTATCAGTAAGCAGTCACAAACATCCCATCCATTATAACACTTCAAGCACAGAGATAGATCTGCACATGAAAAACTCGAGAAATTCTGTGTTTGTTTAAGATTATTAGCAATGCTTCCTTTAAAAAGTGGTGGTTGGTTCCAAACTCAGAAACACCACCAGAATTTCTGTCCATATAGCGATGGCCCTGGATGACACAACCGTCTTCTGTCCTCTCTGCTTTTGTATGTCAAAAGCGACAACTCTGCTTTGCTAGATTAATACACACTGATGGATGGAGGGGAACAGATGCTCACGAGGTAAGCCAGGTCATACAAACAGCAATGGCTGAAACATATTAATGCTGAAGCTCCTAAGTGACAAAAGGGTCAAAATCCTTATCATCATTCACTTATCCAAATAAGCTGAAGTCGGCCTCACCAAAGACAGGATGCAAAAAAAGTGAAATGTGTGAATATAAGTAACTGAATAATCAGTACAGAATACATAGTACGCACATCAACAGAGCTACATGATACACTAGCCCACAAAATATTTTGAATGCAAGTACGTAAAGCTCTGTATCTAGAAACGAAGAACACAACCCACGTTTTGTTGAGAATTGATTTACAAGCCACAGCAAACAAACAGCTGAATGCAGACTCAAGCGCAACAAGATTTAGGAATCATGGTAGAATAACTAAACAGAGTCTTCTACCATAATGCCACGTCGATAATATTAGTCTGATTTCCAGATACATAAGAAGGGTAGCTAAAACTAATATTGAATACGCTACTTAAAACAAAATAGTAGAAAAATACTTCACACTATACTTGTGCCTCTGCTCCCAAAATATTGCTAAATAGAGATGGTACAAGAAAAGCTCCAAGTTTTTTAGCCAAGACAAAGTATTTGTGGATGACATCTTATATGATCTGCCAAAAAGATGATCAACAGATGGCTCAATAATAACTTCACAGGAACCAAATATGATAGGATAAAAGTTGAATTAGATAAAAAATAGCTCCTCATTTATATTTAAGTTGGGAATAAGATATTTTGTTTATATCAGATACACTGGCAGTACTCAACCAAAAGAGGAATATAATGCACGTAAGACTGGCACAGCAGCAGCAGCACCTGCAGTTACTCACTGGATGAAATAAGCTCCAACACATGGAACAAAACCCCAACTCTTGCTCCCTCCTGGTGTTTGTCCTAAGGAGCTCCCAAATACTGCATTTACTAGTGACATGTCAGTTTAGCAAAAATAAAGCAAATGTGAGCATAAAACCTCTGTATTATTGGCCAAAACATCATTATCCTTGAAAGAAATTTTCAACTTGTGGGTCTCAGACGCTGAGACACTCGGACACTGTTCTAGCATACAAAAGAACCCCGAAAATACTGTATCAGAAGAAAATGATCAAAGAGAACAACTGCTTGAACACACACAGAACTGCTTGAAGCCCTGTCTCAGGACTCCCCTAGCATGAAACAGACTCATAAATAAAACCATGAAAGTATCTTGTGGGCCAACATAAAAGGTTCCAGAATCAGAAGTGCTTAAAATAAAAGGTGCAGTGGGATTAGGAGACTTATGGTGCTTCATTAGCCCTTCAAACAGGACTTCTCTAAAGTACTGCTTGAAAAAAATTGCAGGAATGCTAGGCATGCAGAAAAACATTAAAGAAAGGGACCTCAGCCCTCAAAGAGACTCCCTGTAAAGTGAGATCCTCCATGTAATCTTCCAAATGACAAACAAGAACTGTATACTAATAACAGGCAGGATTTTGTAGCCCTTTGTGTTAATTTTTTAATGCTAAATAAATAAATAAATAAAAATCAGAGGCTCTCCGCAGCAGTGAGGAAACTGCATGGCTTGCTGGACTAGCTTGAAACAACTCAGTCTGACTTGGTCAAGCTGGCCAGAAGTCTGAATGAGCAGCCGTGATAACACTTACCAGTTCAGAGATATCCTCCAGACAGTACAAATACCTGTGGCTGCAGGATGAAATATGCCATGGGGGCACAAGGAAGCCTCTGAGGTTAAGACATAAAAGGCAGAGGAAAGGTATGCCATAAGGAGGACTGAGAGCACCCTGACTTCACAGAGCACTGCACATTTTCCTTCTCATGTCACATACTCAACAGCTTGGAAAGCAAAGACAGAGCGTGCCTTCTGCACATGCTGCAAAAAGAAACAACTGTGGTCTCAGGTAGCAGGTCACAAGTGAATCTACTGTTCCCACATACACAAAGATCATTCGGGCAGAGTACAGAAAGTTTGTAACCAGTGCAGAGAAAGCAGATTTAAAATGGTCCTCTAATCAGGAAAGTAAGAGTCAGGACTCTGAGCTTTTAAAGGAGTCTGACAGCCTTACTAAACTCACTGTGTAACTAGAGAAATGCTGCGGACAGGATATGAGGATTGCAATCAGACTCCTCACGTTATCTGTTGGCTGGGCCCACTAAAGGCTTTATGAAAGAAGAATGATTTCTTGTCTGCCCCTGCATTACAAGGAATGGATTCCGAGCTTCAAGCGCTGCTGCATCTATGTGGTATCCTCAAAGGAATCTCTATCCTTTCAAGTAGCATTTGACTTCTGAGGACTTCCCGCGCTTTACGGAATGGCAATTCCCTACGCCCCTGAGGGACAGGATGGTGCAGAACAGATTCCTGGGGCACCCAACTGCTATGGAGGCCTAACCTGTTCACCCTGAGGAGGATAAACGCTTAAACAACCACCAGGTAATTCTCCCTTTAGGCCAGGCAGGGAAGGGACTGCCATACGTACTGTTTGCTTTCATTTGTCACTCTCTTCTGTAACGCAGGCGCTCTTCCCAGGAGACACTCAACAGTCAGTTTTGTAGAAACATTATTTAACAAATGCTTGGCTACTGCTGCAAACTAAAACACTGCAGATGCTCCTGAGCTCTCCTGTTCTGCTATTTTTTATACTGCTAGTTCACTGTATGCTGTTAATTCAAGACCTCTGTTTGTCCTTTTTGTCTATATATTATGTATATTGGTCAGGTATAAATACAGGTGTATATACACTGCTACAGGTAGTTATCAATTTACATATATATTTAATATATTAAACATATACACATACATATTTTAATATCATGGGTAATGCAGTCTTGAAGTTTTTTTCTTTTTTCTTTTTTTTTTTTTAAGCAGATAACAGATGATTAGCAAATCTATTACTGAATGCTTGAGAGGCCTGAATTCAGTGAGACATGGATTGTCTCTTCTAGCCAAAGTGGGAAAAAAAAAAAGGATAATATGACATGGGCACAAAAGCACAAAGAGTGTTTAAGAATCAACTTACATTAAAAAAAAAAAAAGGAATAAAGTTAACTAATTGAAGTAGAATGTAAGTATTCAGGGAGGGAGGAAAGTAGAGAGGAAAGAAAAGGAGGTTAATGCTTCCTATGAAAAGTTACTGTTTATTGAACTAATGATAACACCAAGTATACCTTGCCCTTTTTAAGTTGCATACCAGGTAACAGGTATGGTGCAGTAGAAATCCGAGAATATGATAAGGTTTCAGTCCATTCAGTCGCAAAGGAGTAATTCTGCTTCCACTAAAGGCACATTGGGGCATGCCAAACAACTGTGGTAGAGCCTACAAGGCCTTAGTAACACAGAGCTGACGGATGTCTCCTGGAAGGCACTCACAGGCTCCTGAGCAAGTTCTACTGCCAGGGGCTGGAGAACCCCCAAACCCCAAACTTTTAGTAGCACACACAATATCTGAATACTGACCTTATTCACAGCCTCCACAAGCATTCTCATTTCCTTCTCAATATCACTGACAAATTTTAAATCTTTCCTGCAAGAACAACACACAAGGTAAGTCAGAGGTAAGGCTTTTGTACACAAAGTCTTCAGTTTTTGTAACATTTTTGTTACATTCTCAACAAGAACAAAATTAAACTCATTTGACTGAAGTGCTAACAGGAGTAAGAGTACATTTTGGTTTATACATTATTCCATTTGCTATAATAAAAAGATGTTAACATGTCATGACTTACAAAAACCTTGAATTATTTTTCCTTCAGGCCTTGAAATCAAGTCAATTACTGACTTATAATAATTTAAATCTAATTATTATAATACAATTTTCCATTCTCATATATATTGATTTTGAAGTAATCTTTCCAGTAACTTTAAGTTACTTCTCACTAAGAAAATCCTTTTATTATGGTGCAATTACACATGCCAATTAGAATGGTGTGAACAGAGTGGAGATTTTTCCCTAAGACAGAAAATAGGCAATGACTGTGATCTTTAACACACTCAGCATAAAAAATAAAAGGGAGAGAGACAAAAGGTTACTTGCAAGGACACTCATTCTTGAAAGAAATGAGTACAATACTATATCAGCTGACAATTTATGCTGTGCTGCTCTTGTACAGGCAAGTTACAGATTATTCCTGCTTTGACAGTTGCAGCATTTTTGGCTGCTCTTAAGTCAGGACTGCCAGCAACTAGGACAACAGACACAAGTGGAGCCTTTATGTCCATTACCAAGAAGGAAGAACTGAATGTGCAGAGATTCATCTCACGTTGTCTATACTGCAACTTGATGGCTAAAAAGACAATTCTATTGAAAATCTTTTACAAGGGTGACTTGATTTTTGAGACATAAGGCTCAGACACATTTTTACAGTTAAGATGGAACCAGGAGCTTTCAACCTTCACCTGATTAAAACAGGAATTTCTTCTAGAGCAAATTTGCCCTTGACTTTCAGCATCACGAGTACCTTCGGAGCTGTGACCAAGCTTGCACAGATTGGTCATTTTTGTGTTCTGCTCTTAAACACGAAGGTAAACTAATCCCAAAAGGCTAGTGTGTTAGAGCACTCTTGCTGTGAAAACAGCACTTTGCAAATTACATCCAAATTCCATCTGTCAAGAAGTAAATGACCTACCAGGGTTTTAGATACTTAAGTGGAAGTAAAACTGGAAGACTAAGCGGCCACAAGCAAACATGTGAAATGGCAGCACTGAGTAGCTTGTCTATCAAATTCCCCTGATCATAGCATAGTGCACTCAATGCACCTTTGGAAAAGGCCCTCCAGGTAAGTAGGGTATGGCCTACAGAACTGGCACATGCAGTGTGACGTTTGGAGTAGATTTTTACAATAAGCATCTCACTAAAACAAAACACTCACCCTCACAGAATCATCTTACCGCCTGGAAAGCAGGCAGTAAGAAGCAAACACTACATGAAGCCGCAGCCTCAACGACCCAATCCACAAAGCAGTCCTATAAGCATCAGAAACACAAGATTTAAAAGGTTTAGAAACCCACTGAGGAATCAGTTCAGAGTGAGTGACCAAGGCCTCAGCAAGCGCTTTTTGTGCACTTGCCCCTCCAGAACCTTCCATACAGAAGTCTAGAAAACATCAAGCACTGAGCCACTCAACGGTCTAAGCAGGCTCCAACCTCTAGATTGAGCATAGAGGAACTTGAGAAGCAGAGCAACACACACGGTGAGAAAGATCAGAAGTTTGCTTCTCCTTTGAAGCCATGGAGAAGATTCTGAGAGAGCATAAAGTTGGTACAGCTAAACTTAAAGACATGGTGGACTTAACCACTTATAACATAAAAGGATTTCTCTGAAAGACAAAAACCCTCTACAGACACCTAGATTGTCCTAGAGAGTTCTGAGCTCTGTATATAGCATGACTTGGGCACCAGGGAAGAGCTGAGGCAATCCAACACAAAGATGCACTGTGTATAATTGCCTCAGTGTGAAGCACAGCACTTGAGGCAGCTCACCTGCCACTAATGCTGAAAAAGCACAGGCAAAACTTGCTCTGGAGTACAAAATTTGCCTCTGAGGTCACCAGATAAAATTGGTGAAGTAAAAAAAAAGTCCCTTTTCAATAGCATGCACTCTAGGATGCTCTGAAAAAGTCATGAAAGGAGTATCACGTTAGCATATAAGCAGTCTATATTCCTAACTATATCAAGGCATGAACACTCAAGTACAGAAAGAAGCTTTCAGCTGCCCAGCTACTCTGTCAGGTCCACTGCTGGGCAGAGCTCCTGAAAGGCCAAGGGTAGCACAATGCATCTATTAAGCTGAGGAAGAGCATGAAGCCTGCTTTAAGTCATTCCACAAGGGGATGAAAATGATGCTACACGCACAGCAGTGATTTGTATGAGCCTGAAGGGATCAGTGAGCAGGGGCAGTAATAACTGGCTGCTGCCTGTTTCACTGCTGCACTTGTATCCAGTTTTAGGTGGCTTGGCTTGACGTTGCATCAGCTTGTTTGACTCGTGTTTGGAGCTTCACTTGTCATCGTCCTGCTGCTGGAGCTGGTCTGTGTATTTACAAATTAACCAATCAATGTACAAGTCATATTGCTTTCTACAAAGTAGACAGAACACCTCTGTTTCCCAGAATGTTGGTAATCATCTATTAACTGACCGAAGAACCTCTTGGGTATTTTTAATACTGTGTAGGTGGTTAGCCTGATCTCTTAAAATGACTTTTCGACGTCCCAATTTTTTTTTTTTTTTTTTTAAAGATGTATCGGTATACTTCACTAGCAAAAAACAAACACACACACACACACACACACACATGATTTTTCACACGATTCTTTTCACTAATTTATTAATAGTGGGCTATAGTCAAGTAACTAGCTAAATGTTCATTGTGTGTTCATATGACCTACCCGATAATGGACACTTAACTGACAATAACGCACAGCGAGGAACGGCAGTGGCTCTCTCAGTCTGCAAGTTCCGGCTGACAGCGAGTTTCTGAGGTCCCACAGCATGGGACTGGAAGCTCTGCCCACAGTGCACATTAGCCACTCATCTCCCTCCTGCATTACACACAAGCAGGAGCAGGCCCACCTTCCAGTTGGTCTCAACCACCGCGCTAAACAGAAATGCTCTGTTGCTTGATTTTTCACTGTACTTATCGTGTTAGGTTTCCTTCCTGTTATTGGGAGCTGTACTACATCTTGGAGTCCTGGGGTTTTGTTACAAAAGATTACGGCTCACCAGAGTCCTCTCAGCTTTTCTCAAGTTTACTCGTCTGTGCATGTACATCTTTTTCAGCCCTTGGCAACACATCAGCTTCACAGATCAACCACTTGTCTATGCAAGCCACTAAATACTCTACCCAAGGCTTCAGCAGCAGTTTTGCCTGCCTTCTCTTCATGCACCCTGAACGCATGGCAAGAAGCCTGTCCTATTTCTTGAGACCCAGCACACAGATGTATAACTAGAACTCTGCAAGAAAACCCAGAAGCTCAGACCTCTTGCACTATTGGAGCAACCAAGTCATGCATCAAAACTTGCATGAAACATGATGAGCTGCCTGAAAAAATACTGCAAGAGACACTTTGTAGATCCTGCCATTACAAGGTAAACTCAGACTGCTGAGACGAAACACCTCAAGAGTGGTCAAGGCAACAAATGCTATAAAAGTAGCTTTATAAAATTTGCTGCTGACAAAAAAAAAAAAAAAAAAAAAAAGTCAGCACAGAGAGAAGTTAAATTTACCTTGGAGACTAGAGTAAGAGCAATTAAATTAAGTAATTTAATGTGTAAGGTCATTTACTTAAGCACTAACAAGTTTTTGTTGTAAGCTGAGAACAATTGAGAAGAGCAGCTTGGACGTGTTAGTTGATGATGCATTGCAAACAACGTGGTTATGAAAGAAATGCAAAAAGAATTGCAGAGTAAATCAGAAGAGACTTTCACGAAGAAAAGTGGGAGCATTAAGTCTACTTTTCAAGGTATTTATTAGACCATCTGGAATACGGTGCATGATTCTGGTTAATTCTGTTGACAAAACAAACAAAATCCCAAAACAACAAGCTGAAAAACTGCACTACAGGTAGATAAGAGCAGACAGGAAAGTGGAAGACAGTCCACAGACTGGCTTATTTAATGCAGAAAATTGAAGGCTAGATGTCATATAATTATACTCCAGAAAGAGAGAGCATATGTGAAGGAAATGCACCTATGTCACAAGATACCCAGTTGCTTTCTTTTGAAAATAAAGACAGCATTGGAAACATGCAAATAGGAGTAGTGAAGTTATGTCACACTCAGAGGGCACGTCTCATAATGAAGCTATTACTTTCATCTTTGTTCTGACAAGCTTACAAATGGTGAGGGGCAGAAAGGGGCAAAAGCAGCTGAGATACGGGAAGCATGTGTACTGATCTGCAGTGAGAAGAACAGTGGAGAACTGCTGCTCCTGGTCTAAATCCGTCCTGCTACAGAATGAACTGTCCACAGAACCCCTTTTCATTTTTCAGGATCTCAATTAAGTGCTCTTGAGAAATGCACATCATCTCCTTTGCCTCAATGATCACCTACTGCTGAAGCCAGAAAGGAAACACAGGCAATTTTACAAGAAAAAATAGAAACACTGTTCCTTACTCTCACCTCTATCCCTTGCTCTCACCATTCTACTTATGGCACCTATGTGCACACTTTGGTACACCTGATATTAAAAGAATCTTAAAACACAGTATTGGAAAAATGTATAGGTGAATCTCAACCACATGCAAACACATACCTTGCATCCTCTTTTAAAAGGTCACTGTACTTTGGTCCAGAAGCGCGAACATTGAAAGGGTCAGAATTATCATCTATTTGAAGAGCCTCAGCAAGACGTCTAAATCCAGGGATTGGGGGAATGCGAAACAAAACTTTTGTCATTGAAGAGTGAAGACATAGGCCACCAATATAGACAAAGAGCTCCAAAAAAAATCCGTTCTGTATATTTGAATCTATTATAGCTTTTCACTCAAATATTCTAGTCAGAACTCTACTAAGGGCTGATCACATAATACAGATCCTTCAACACAGGGATCCAGTTGTCTAGCTATTAAAGGGAAGATTTTCCACACAGCACGAGCCTTCTGAATCAATTTCTTAATAAAAAAAATGCAATTAAATAAAATTATTATGGATTTTAATAATTATTAAGCATATAGGTATACTTTAATAAGCTATATTTTAAATGCACTTAATTTTTAATTAAAACTTCATTGCCTACCTGTTCCTCTGAAGAGCTAAGCACTCTTCATCACATTGCAGCCTGAATTATTAGAGAAAAACATAATGAGCATCACTCATACATTTAAGATGCAATTTTGTTGCTATTGTATCATTACCATAGTTTAACGAAATAAACAATGTGAGAGAATAGCTTATTGCATGAGAACAGATAACAATTAAAAAACAAACAAACATGCAGACTTCCAAGTACATAGGTCCCTCAGGTCTGGAACAGAAGTAGCTTTATCAAAGCTGAGAACAACAGCTTCTGAACTGGTTCTGGCAAGCTTTGTAATTGCTTAAATAGTTGGTTATATAAAGCAAAACTACAAGTTCTCCCATCAAGAGGAGTTCTGAAAGGTACTAAAAACTTTAGCCACAAGTATTTTTAGTCATCCGAGAGCAGATGGGCATTACCAGGCACAGGAGTGCAGAAAAATGACAGCATAAACTGATACATAAATGTAAGCTAAAAAGGGGATCTAAAAAGGACAACAGGAAAAAGAAAAAAAAAAAATATATAAAGCATATATAGAGAGACAATAACTAGGGAAAAAACGCGTGCCCTGTTAACCACCCTGGAAGGAACATTAAAAGATGGCAAAAATATTATACTGCCTGGCAATCTATACACATCCAGACAAACTCCATAAAGTTTCCTGGAGTAGATACAAACTCTGAAATCACAACAGTAGTCATCCATATATAGATTTAAACATCAAAACAAAACAGCCAATGGTAGAGAAATTATTCTATATGAAAACAAAATCAACAGCTAAATAATTGCCAAATTCTCTATTAACAGTATTGTTACAGTACAGTAAGTCTGTTTAATATCTTCCCATTTTAGCTGTGAAGCTGCTCAAAATATTATGTTATTACGCACACGTGTTACAAATAAACATTCTTACCTGGCCTGCTTCATTTCTTTTTTTGTAATAAGCCTACTGATTTCCACGGAATCTCCAAGTTGCAGATCTGTTAACTTAGTGGCAATAGATATAGCAGCTATTCTGAAAAAAAAGAACACAGAAACTTCATGTGATGCAAGAAATAAAACTTGGAAAATATGTATGAAGCTGAACATTTAAATTTCCATTTGGAGAAAGTGAAGAAAGACCGCTGTTTTCTGGCAGGAACCTAGTTCCATGTCACCCGTATTTAGGAGTTTAGCCCAGCTACATAAATTAAAAGGTAAACTGAGAAGCAAGAAGCTTGCTTCTCCAGATTATTCACAGCATCCATTCTATGCAAGTGTAAATTAGGAAAACTGAACACTTTCTTCCCTCCTGCTTAATATTCAACCTATAGTTGACCATATAGGTTTAACTTTTCAAACAGTTTTGAAACACGTTTCAACTTTCTTGTGATTCTTCAACTGTGTAAGTAAAACCCCTAAATTGAGTTCCCTGAAAGATCAGAAATACCTGCTAAAACTGTTATAACTTTATGTGAAAAGATTTTTTTTTTTAAACTGTTCCCATTACTAATAGTCCTCCCAGTCGGATTTACTTCCGAAAATTCTAATGGTAAGATACAGCACTGCAAGTGTTCAGTGAAATATCCCATACCATTCTCAAAGAAAATTCTTAAGGTGAAAAATTCCATCCTCTGAACTTTCTTTCCTGTTACTTTTCATGCAAAAGGACACTCCTTTCTCCAAACCTTTCACAGCAAATTCAGAGAACAACTAATCAGCCATCAGGAACCTAATCACCTAACATATTTGTCAGTTGTGACAACTGTCAATGAGAGCCACCATCAGTTCCAAATTCATCAGGAAATGACAAAGTCAAACTAATGGGCCATTAGATGAAAGCGATATGTGCACTTACACCATCCTCACAGACACAGCAATCTGAACAGCTGGATTAATCAAACTTAGCTGACACTAGACAGTGCTTCTCTTAATATCAATTGGGCCAAGAAAGAACTCGTGGATATTGGCTACTCAGTTATTGTAAGGACCAAGAATTAAAGAAAGACATTGGAAGATTTTGATACCTAACCTAAGTTTGTATTAAACCAGTGATTGTTTTCCATCCTTTCCTCTTTAATTGGGCTCTCGTTAGATAAAACAGGCTCACACAGGGGAGATCCAAGCTCTGACATGTCATCACTACCAGACTAACAGTAGTGAGAAGACAAGTGTGGTGCAATACAACACATCTGATATGAAAGTCTGGGGGAGTAGTGTGAAAGAAACTGTAAGCAAAGGTACAAAAAAGTATGTGAAAAGGGTTGCAAATTAAACAGGGTAATTCGTACTCTACATTCAGTCAAGCTGCAAAATATTAAGTTCAATATAAGAACAAAAAGAATTATTGCAGTCCAAACCTTTGATATGTGTTAGATGCTTCTGAGCAAATCATACTCTCTTTTCTTCTTCCACATTCACAATGGAGATCGACCTGTTATATCAACAAGAGAGAGCAGCAGCTCTTTGAAACTACTCTTTTTTTGTGGGAAGGGAAGGAAGCAAATACATTCTCTCAAAATTTCCAGTTTTAGTAAACTGGTAGCTACTTTAAAATGATGGGTAATGAAAAAAATACTTTTTAGTTTTCAATATTGTAAGTTCACAGCAAAAAATACCATGATACCAGTATATCAGTTGCCGATGACGAAACTATGCAATTTGCCTGCAAGTTAAAATGAATTTTCTTTGGGAATCAAACCTTAGCAGAACAGGAAGTTGTCGGGCACGGTGAAGAAGGATGACATGGAGCCATACAGGGATGATTGCAATACAGCCTTGGAATAGTACATGGCTGTTTACATTCTTCATCTATAAGACATTCTCCTTTATGACAAATTCTTTTACATTTGTGCATTCCACATTTTAACATTTGATTGCAGCGAAGGCCACAGGAAATATCAGTGAGGTGACAGGGAATATTACTCCGCAGCTGGAAGAAAGGGGGAGAAAGGTATCACCTTAAGACTAAAAACAAGCAACTAGAAAAGCAAATCTCAAAGTGCTTTTATTGTTCACACCTCATTTCAGCATTGCCTGCACAAGAACCTTAATACTAGAATGTTTTAAGACAATGCCGGAGTTTTTCTTAATATCACAGACCACTATGGCAGCTGGTCTGAATCATATCGCATTCAAGATCTAGATCAATTTCATCCCATTAAACACAAGCACCAGTAACATATTCCATTCCAAAGAAACAAGAAAAATTTAAACTTTCAGGCTCAGAAAGTCAAGTAACATGTTTAGTTTTCAAGTTACATAAAAAGTGTATCTTGAACAAATATTTTAAAGCTATACATTATTTAGCATTCAAAAAAAAAAAAAACACTACATGGTTAGACTTACTTCATGCTTGCCCATACACCATTTCTGAGTGAGATAGGTACACGGTGGACATTTCTCCTCACTATGACATGTATGGTACACTGCAGTCACAGAAATATAAAAAGCAAACAGCTTTAATACTATTAAACATGATGGTAAGGACTAGGAAATAGGAGTTAGCACTATAAAATTATACAACTTAAGAGGAAGTATGATGCTTCATGCAAGTGCAATCTATTCTTTAAAATACTCCTGAAAATTAAGATGGCACACTTTTAGGTGAACATCTTGCCCTATTTTCTGAAGTACGTGGCACAAAACAGCAAACATTTGTATCTTCTGAGCAGGATTATGCTACCGGATTTTTTTCAGAAAATAGATCTTTTGCACCAAAGCAAATCTCTGCTCTTTGTTTTGCAATTAGCCACTGTAATATCAGGGAAATTAGAAACAAAGTGATTATTAGATTACCCTGCTGTTTCAACAGTGCTCAATCTTCATAATAATCTGTTATGATTATTAACAGTGTCTAAAACTTGCTGTCTGAATCACAAAGAAAAAAACAGCACTTCAGCAGAAGCAGCAGCACTACTTATTCAAAGCAAGCAACTAAAAAGTTGCCACAAATACAGATTATGAGAAATACTCGCAGCTACTGTGAAAGGTGATAATATACAGTATTTTCAAACAGATCCCTGAACTGTTTACTACATTTTGACAGTTGTCTTGGTTGCCTGTTTGAAGCTAAGGAGCCATTGAGTCTAACCTACCTGGATGATCACACTCATGGGGCCTGGTGCACGTTCTTTTACATTCCGGTGGCTGAGTGCCACAGGGGACCGGGGGGTAAATCACTGATTCACCACAGTAACAAGTTAACTCGTCAAAACCTGAAAGGGAAAAACCACACAACACACACATCTCAATGGCTACAGTTCACACAGGCAGTGAAACCTAGCTGCTCAGAAAAAGGTAACAAATTGGTGCTGGTCACTGCTTTCCATTAAGCACATGAAACATCAGAACTTCCCATCTCAGGAAAAAGACTGCAGAGAATAAAAAAAGCAGGTGAAAGGACTTACAAAGCCATTACATGAAAAGAAGTGAAAATATAAGCTCTAAAGCTCAAGATATAGAAACCTTTAGTTAACAAATTCATTATATCACTCTAATGTGGTTATGCTTGACAAAAGAAGGAGCTTTACTTTGTCCCTAAAGAAGCCTCAGGGACCTTCCCGGTCCCCTAATGCCAAATTTGAAGTACTCTAAAACCCAGGAGGTTTCTCCCATCCCCATCTCATGGATGTGGCTGCTGCTGTCCCAATATACAGGTCCAGCACAGAGCAAGACTGATCACGTATTCCAGGGAGACAGGCACAAATAATACACACACAGCAACAGTATCACCAGACATTGATCCCAAATGCCAGCAATATTCTTATAATCTATTATATCTAACAATTCATCTAAAATTAAATAACTTCTCTTTTTCATGAACAAATCCCAACTACAGTCACCTGCCTATTTTCAGATTCTGACCATTTCTAAACAGGTTCTCTTTCCAGCTCTCACCAATTAAGTGGCTAAATTCCTTGAACTTTGAAGAATTACAGAACTCACTTGTTTGCCAGCATGTTTGGCAGCTGCCTCGATGGCAGGGTTCTTCACATCTATGAAGCCCACAGTTGAGTTTGCGCCCGCAAACCAAAGAACATTTATGTTCTGTGTCCTAGGGGAGGACAGAAAACAAAAGCTGAGTTATAAAATCCATTCTAGGAGCACTTCGAGGTCCAGCGATTCTCCAAGCATAGAGTACACTATATATCAGCTTAGGCCTGATCTTTACATGTTTCACCACTATAGGGACACAGAATTTTTAAAGCTCATTCTGTTAAGATCTCTAGGGCAGATATAGCTAGAAACTGATACTTCACTTAGGAAGTTATTTCCTTTCTCTACCCTCTCCCCTTTACTTGATTTAACCACACCTAGGTTGCAACCATTTCACATATTTTAACGTTACCCACAAAATGAATGCTGCGAAGTTAGGGGAGGTACACGAACATGGAAGTAGGACCAGTACTGCAAACAGACTGAGGATGCACCAAAACACAAACATGGAGAAACAAAGGAGCCTTAAAAATCATCATGTGCTACGCAATGAACAACAGAACCACCCAGGTGAACTTACCACACAGCAAATTTCATTACATTTGTGTCGTCCACATGATCTTTTCTTGTTGCATCGCTTGTCACACATAAATGTAATAGCAGCTATTACCAAAGCAAAGAGAACAAAACAGCACTTCTTAAAAAATTTCTCTTCATTGCAAGAACAAAAGCTGCATGCACAACAAAAGACTGCGCTAAGTTTGTTGCAAGACCTGCTCTCATTCTATAAAACAAAAAAGAATATATTTATAAATAAAGAAGAATGAAATTCAACACCAAAGAGAATACAAGTTTTTCAGACCGGACAACACTCATTTAGATTTAGTTTTGTTCATAAATTGTTCTATCCAATTTCTTACAAAACCACTTCTTTTAAAGGCTAACATTCCTAGCACAGTGAAGTACCACAAACTGCTCAAATTAATAAACAGTATAGCAGGAAATCCAGCTACTGCTTATACGCTGATGAAACCGGCACAAACAAAAAGTCTTTCTCACTACCCACACAAGTTTCTGCAGAGCAAAGTCCTCACAGACAAGAACTCTAAAAAGGAAACATGCACACTGCTATCTTACATATCTTTTAAGTGAGCACCCTAGTATGTTAGAGGTCCATCAAGGAAACATTCTCCTACATCAAGATTCATCAAATACTTTCAAAGATTCAATAGCATAAAAATTACGTTTTAGAAATCAACTGAGCAAGTGGCGTTCGCAAGTACTCTCAAGACCACTGTTGCCAAACCAGAGGAGGGAGCAGGAACGATGATGACAACTTATTGAATATGGTAGGTGGCATAAGAAACTGCTCAAAAATAGAAACTTGGACTGGAATCTTCAAAATTAAGTGCTGAAGAACTATTTTCTTACAAAATAGATGGAGAGAGGCAAAAGGTATTTTCAAACCAGAAGTGACCAACCTGGCACAGAAACATGGGTAACTGGGGCAGTATTGATCAGCTTATATTTGCCAACTTTTTCAATCAGAAAAATTCAAAAACAGTGTCACAATGCATACATAACGTTGTAACATACCTTTATTTCTCAGGAGCGTACACGGGACTTCCTAGGGAACAAAGATGAAGGGATTACATCAAAACAAATTTAACAATTAAAATTTACTTATCTGGAAAACGTTTAGTCAGTTATCATAAACTCTGTTTTGACTTGAGCTCCAACATGAAGAATTTCAGTTTTACATCTCCCACTTAATGCAGGCTACCTTTCTCTTAGTTTACATAACTCCTGCAAAACCATTGTGGGGTGAACCATACAAACAGGGCATGATAACACAGGACTATGGAAACAGCTGAAACAGAGCTGTGAAGGCTGCAAAAATAATTCAAAAAATGGTCTCTAGGGCACCTCTGTTAGCACTTCACAGTATAATCTAATCAGATTTTTTAGTAGCAAGAATCACTCTCATGCAAGAACTGGTAGGAACTGCACAGCATCTTCTTGGTGCTTTAAACAAACATGAAAAGCTTAAAAAAAAAAAAAAAAAAAAACATGAAAGAACTTGTTTCCGTGGTCCAGCTTTATATACTCACCTTCTTTTTGAAGCCACATCTACAATAAATATTTGATGTGCGAGAACATGGTCTACAATCTCCTTCATGGCAAAGGCTTTCACATGTATGAATAAACTCTTTCAAAAGAAAAATAGAAAGGTAACATTAATACAAATTAATTAAAAAAATAAAATGACCTGGAAGTTGATATTTAATAGGAGCACAACTGTCCACAGATAAAATGTGCGTATGTACAGTTAGGTTTCCAAATGAAGAATATTCTGCATTAAATGTGCATAAAACATTTCCATATTAGAAATTTACCTTTTGCAAGTACTTTCCAGTTTAATAGCCTGAATATATACATAGACTAGAGTTCCAGGTCTATAATTAGCATTTTAAAAAAGTCAAACTATGCATTTTCACATTAATGTATGAAAAAAATCTGATTTTGTACAACAAGACACCATGCAAGTCTCTGAAATTTTGCAAGTATATAAATTGCTCTTCCTTTTCAGTGCTAATGACTTGTTATGCATACTTCCACATTTCACTTTTCTGGTTCACTCAAAGTCAACTAAAACTTAAATTCCTCATTCCCTTTCGATTTGCAGTCCTTTAAATAAGGCTGACTGAGTGGATCGGGCATTACAAAGAGGTCCTTAGCACCCCTCAGGTACCAGCAGCACTGGTACTCTCCAGAAGAGACATTTTACAGTTTCATGCACTGTTGCTAAAGTTAGATCGTCAGGCAATACCCCAGGTAAATTAAGTTACTTAATGTACTCATTGGGGTGTCAATTAATTTTGCCATATTAGCCCCTCCCTTTGAGGGTTCAACATAACTTTTCCTTCATGGCCCTCCTACATCAGCAGGAAAGGACTGTTTACTAAAGGCCATGAATGAGCCAGGACATTTAATTCTGCTCTAGTAGACTTCACGTAAAAGACACAAAGACCTTGGTGGGCTTTTAAAAGAACACAGCAGATACTAGTCTCTAGAAATTCCTACAGCTCTCCCAAAACACAAGTCCATGCAAACAAAATTTAAAATGCTAATGTCATTTTTTTTCTTCCTGAACAGATGCATTTCCTAGTATTACTGTGACAAAACACAGTCACGTTGCAGGCCCTGCAGTGACTTTTTCACTCAGATCAGTTGTGCTCAAAATCACCAAGAAAACATTGAGTTTTGAATCAAGGACCAACTTCACAGCAAGGACATATTTCCAATATTTCAGTGCAAAAAGTTCTAGTTACCATAGCTCCCACAAGAAAGAGGTTTGCCGCACGTTTTTCCACACGACGGGATAGGATCTGTGCATAATTTACGTTCAACACATCCTAGCTCCAATAACTTGCTGAGAGGAGTCTGGCCACACGGACAGCGATACACTACTTGGGGAAGTCGTGGACAGAGCTGGCAGGGCTGAGGATGACATACTTGTGTGCAGTTGTGTCTTCCACAGTTTAATTTCCTGGGGGATAAGGGTGGGAAGAGAAAAAAAAAAGCATTACTTCTGAACATTGTGATCACCAAGTATGTATAAAATTACCTTTTTCTCTTTGAAAGCTTAAACCAGTGACCTTACTTGCCACATATCTTCTGACATGAGAAATTCCCAAATCCATCCGAGAATTCTTCCTTTGTCCCACATAACACATCTTTAAAGTTGCTCCCACAGTAACACACTAAAAGCCATATTTAAAAACAAAAAAGAAAAAAACAAACAAAAACATTGAAAAATATTTGTAGCAGCAAATACATAAAGCTAGAACATGAGAAACTGTTATCAGTTAGTTTTAAAAAGAATAATGAAGCTACTTCATTATTATTCATTACTTCATTATTATGAACGGCTCCTGTCGGGTCCCTGCTGAGGGAGGGGACCTCTCCTCAGGCGAATCCAGTCCAGTTCCACCAGCCTCACCCCACAGAACATGTCCCCCCGCACCTGAGCATCTCCACAGGATCCTTCTGGCCTCATACTCCTGCCTTATATTCTTTTTAAATATATAGTGATGCTTAACTACATTTCATGAGCTACTTAAAGATTCTAGGAAGAGATTTTTTTTTTTATTTTATTTTTCATCCATTTTTGCTAACAAAAGGTGCATGTGTATAAAATATTCTGTTTCTTACCTTGCTGTACTACTAGTTGGCAAGGGGAGCATTTTCCTGCATGGCACACTTGGGTACAGCTGTGCTTACCACAATTTAAAGTATTTCCACAGACATTAGAACAACGAATTGCTGTTGACTGGCCACAGCGAACTGAGTGACTGTGGAGAAAAATCGCCATTTATTAGCTCTCTTAAAGTCCTAGCACATTTACTTATTAGCAGAACAGCTGCGAGGAAATATTCACGCTCTCTCCACTTCATCAACTTGTATCCAATGCACAGTTTATGTTGGTTATGCCCACTATTGCTCATTGTAGAATCACCACAAATTGGGACAGAAAGCAGGGGCAGGACAGTCTTGCTCTTGGCTCTGATACTCTATGTATCAAACATACAAAGAAACAAATCTTCAAAACTGGAGCATGCTACAGACCTGCTTCCCACAACTGTGTATGTTATTTCTGAAATTAAATTACTATGCCTGGAATTGAACAACTCAGCACTATGTCCCATTTAAATAGAGAAAAATACTTTTTTTTTTTTTTTTTTTTTAAAAAAAACTTCTTTATATGGGTCTTCCACAATAGGACAATTCAACTCCACGTATCATATCTGATTTTAATGCAGCCAACTATATTCTTCTCTTTTTCAAGAAAAACTGTAAAAATAAATGTCCTCTCCCTTTTTAAAATACATTTCTCCAACCAAACTTAGTAAACAAACATTAATGCTCAGAAATAGAAACATTCTCACCTCGTTCGGCCACATTCGCACGTTTTTGTCACGAAGGCTGGGCATGAAGGGCAAGGTCCTGGATGGCAGAGGCTAAAAATAATTTTAAAAGAAAAACTTGTACAGTGTTTTACTCCAACTTTAAAACACTCACAGGAAAAAAATCTCAGTGACCCAGAAGTATAAATATTTTTAACGCAACAGTAAAAAAAAAAAAGAAAAAAAAATCAGAACATTATACACACAACTTTTAATCTTGAAGAATAGTAAAATATTAACACCTCATAAAAATGGAGATGATGACACTTCCATTGGTCTCTCAAGTCTCCTAAGACAATGAAACTTAAGTAAAACTTTGTATTCCTCCACTGTCAAGTCAACAGCAGCAGTTGCTAAGGCATTTCCCATTTTGCATCTCAGTAGCTGGCATGCATTAACTCAAGCCTGCTAGTCACTGACAGCCCTCAAAACCAACAGGGCCTCTCCAAACTCTTAGCAACATTTTCTGCCTTCCACAACCACCCACTGCTTAAATGTTTAGAGAAAAATAACTTCTCTATAAAGTTCCTCCTTTTCATCTGGTGGCTATACCTTTTAACTCAGTAATCCCAGATGCAGGTGCCTTTGGGCTCTGGATAATATTCCCCCTCGCAGAAGGGGCTGCTTGGCTGCCTACCGTGACGACGGCATCAGGGCTGCCTCAGCTGCTCCTGCTCTCCTGCAACTGCAGTGTCCTGCGAGTGTTACCAATGCCAGCCCTCTACTTGAATAGCAGCTACGACCTTCTGCTTGCAGAAATCTTACACAGTCCCTCTCTGCATCTTTTAGCAACATCTCTGCTAGGGATTGATAAGCCTACGTTTGTTAAGTTACATTCTACCAACTCGTCTGCACTCTTCCCTAGCCACGTGCCAGTTCCTCCCCTTAGCAAATCAGCAATTCTCACTTGGAACAAACTGGGACTAGGACTGGCCAGCCCAGATGCCCTTGACAAAAAAACACCCCATCAAAACCTCTCACAAACACAGACTAGGCGATTACAAGCAGTTACCCAGTCCCCAAAGTCCAGTCGCTCCAGAAAGAGCTGCATTTGTTGGAGGCACACCTCACAACCATGTTAGCAGTTTGTCACCAGGGCTTCTGCTGCCTTCCTCCTCCACCAGTTCTCCCCTTTGATCATAAGGCCTAACCTACCAGCCAGCCTTTCCTAGCATCAGCAGCGAAACGGAGCCACTTCCAAGTCAAAACATTAACTCAGTGTTAAAGTTCCTCCTGACTCCTGGCCTCCCCAAGTGAGCAATAGAGCAAACTAGAGGAAAGGGAGAGTACTGCTGGGTGAAGGATGGAGAAAACAGGAAAGAAAAGCGAAGCAGTGAAAAGGCCAGGGCATTCAATTAGTTAAGCTAGGTGGTATTTTTTTTTTTTTTTTTTTTTGGAGGATAAAACAAGTGCCATTAGTTTAAGCGACAGAATGACATCCATTTAAATGTATTTAAACCAAAAACTTGAAGAGAACTTGCTTGGCAAGGAGTTATGCACACCATAGCTCATGCTGGTTAAGAACCTGAGCATTTGCTCACAGAGAGAGCAAGCAGACTGCTCTCAAACAGCTTCTTGCCTCTTCCTCAGCTCTGCCAACAGAGCTGCTTACATAAATCATAGAATCACAGAATCACTAATGTTGGAAGGGATCTTTAGAGATCATCTAGTCCACCCCCCCTGCACACACAGGGTCACCTACAGCACGTGCCACAGGGTGGCATCCAAGCGGGTTTGGAAGATCTCCAGAGAAGGAGACTCTACAGCCTCTCTGGGCAGCCTGTGCCAGGGCTCTGTCACCCTCACTGGCAAGAAATTTTTCCTTAAGTTCCTGTGGAGCTTTTGGTGTTTCAGTTTGTGGCCGTTTCCTCTAGTCCTGTCGGTGGCCACCAATGAAAAGAGGCCAGCCCCATTCTCCTCACTGCCTCCCTTGAGGTCCTTATAGACACTGCTCAGGTCTCCTCTCAGCCTTCTCTTCTCCAGGCTGAACA